>CM030369.1:192603002-192790641 GCA_003604175.2 Clonorchis sinensis | reverse complement strand
GTGCAAGTTTGTTGTTAAACAGCAGATTCGTCCGTTTTAGCCTGTGAATTATGCCAGGAAGACCTTGACGTTGATCAATTAGCCACGTGAAACTTGCGTACGGCTGGGGGTCCACGATGTCTTATCAACTAACCACATGAAACCTACGTCGATCATAGCGGACAGCCGAACGAACCAGGCTGGCCGGAGTGCACTCGTCCATTTCTACCGGAGAAAAGGGCAACGATAGACGGAATAAATAGTTGAGTTTACGCATGGGAGTAAACTGTTCGCTCTCCACGAACGCATACATAGGCATACGCGCGCTACTCATGCCGTGCGTCATCAGTAAGGTATACAGCGCGTATCTACAGACTGAATATTAGGGACTTTAAAAAAGCTTATCCAAAACGGTTTGTTGCGTGCTTTCCGCCTACATTTATGACATTTGGAAAGCGTCGAAACAACGCTATCTGCTGCCATCGGGAGAGGCATATGTGGCTATAGTGACCTTCCTCTCACTGCCACACAAGCACGCGCCCAGTCTCCCGAAGTTTTGCCAGCACCGAAGACGTATCATCCGCCACAATAAAATCCAACTATGCGGCACCTACTCAACAGAGCCGGTCGACAGTTCCGGCGGTAGTTGTATACATCTTGAGTGGCGAGGATCTTGCCGAATTCATCGGCTACAAACAGCCGCACCTCACACGATGGCGTTCCGTATTTTAGAAGAGCCCTGCAGGTGCCCAATTCGTATTCGGTTAGCCGTCGATAAACCGGAAGCCGATTGTACGAATACTCTGATAACTTATGTTTGTGTTCAAGAAAATCAGAGGTGACTGCCAGATGGTTCCTTTGCCTCCGTAAGTAGAACCGCACTGGACAACCGGTGCTTCGCGTACTGTCTTTTTATTAACGGGCACGTTCAGCTTAATAGCTTTATCGGATTCCTTGAATTTCCGTTGGTCCTTGATGTCGCCTGTAGTAGTAGTACACCCGTTCGAGACGCAAAACAGCTTTGTTGCTTCGAGTACTGGATGAACGCACAAATACCGCCTAGTTCTCCTTCATATATTAATTTAAAGCATTCTCAAATGCCGTGAAGGATGAAAGAGATGCAGCCCCAGATTTCTCAACAAAAGCGTGTGAAGCCACTTTCGAAGCCATAGCACAACAAGTTCAAAGTCGAATGTGCGCCAAAAATCTCGAAGTGAGCATAATTAAAACAAATTGCAATCCACCCATTGAGCGTGTCTAACGAGCTTCTACGAAAATGGTTGCCGGTCTTGAATCTGTGGAATATGAAACGTTTCCCGCGGTTCTCGGTGTTTTTCCCCCGGAGAATCTTCGACTCTGAGGAGATCTAATACTTGCCTATGGCTTGTTGGAATAAGGTTTGGCCAGCAGGATTTTACCGTTGATCCAGCTAACGCACAATGAGGACATGGTAAGAAGGTTTTCAAGCTCAGAGCGCGCACTTTTATCAGGCAAAACGTTTTCTCATTTCGGATAGTTGCTGCGTGGAATGACCTCCCTCCGACGGTTGTCCACGCTCCATCTAGAACCCAGTTCAAAGCACTATTAGACGCTTTTTATGCGAGTCCTCACGCTGGCGAGCTTACTGCTCCGCGTTGAGAACTAAAAGAGCAGTGTTACACCCTTTTTACGCTTGTGCCTTTCAGGTACACGGCAGCCGCTGAACGGAAAGAACGAAAACGAACCGGGAAACTTGTGCGAAAGTCTCGATCATATGTATCAACCCGTGAATACGTGTATCAGCCCCACAAACAGTATGCGTTTTCGGTCATGCTGAACCCGGCACGTTGAAAACTCAGCGTTACACATTTCACAGTGTGATGCACACTTGTAAAGAGTTCCACTTCCTCGGCGTAAGGAAATTGCCTATCTTCCAGGGTCAGCGGTTGGATCATAGGTTTTGTGCTCTAAGTCATTAGTGTTAGTAGCCTTGATAATTATATCCCTCCCCGTGTTTCTGAGCCGTTTTACTCCTCTTACAAGGCGCATTTCTATAACCCCTAGGTCATTTTTCCGGGTGCTAAATATGTTTATTAACACAACCGTGAGCACTGTGAATGTTGTTATCTCGCGGGACAATAGACAATAAAAGCTTTCTTATCGGTAGGGCGCAGACGTTTTGTTTGCTTTTATGGAGGTGGTTCAGCTATTCTATATCTGTGTGGACGCACCTAAAAACCTACAGCTATCCCGCTTCATTTACATCGTATTACAGTGAACGCGGATCAAGGAGCGACTTTCTGAGTTGTCCAATCTATAATAATAATAATGTTTATTCCCAACTTGTGAGGGGCATGCCGTCAGGCATGATCATGAAGTTACAGTCAGAATAAAGTCATGACTGGCGGGGACTGTGAGCACAGGGGGTTTTGGGCGGGGAAAGGGTATATCGAGCAAGGTCAGATCGTTAGGATTTGAAGGTGGCGGGCGAAAACAAAACGAGGGGGAGCAAAACAAGAGGCTTCTTGTCTGAGATACGACAAGAGAAATGTAGGCTGTAGAAAATCAGAAACCAGAACATCAGATCTTGTGAAGCAGCAAAGTTGGCGTCATCCAGCCGATCAAATTGAATTGGAGCCAAAAACAACCGCTGAGGCCTCGCGGCCTTGGACTGTTGGGCTCATGGACAGGGTCACAAAAAGAGTATGTGGGGATGATGAAATGGAGGGACTAGCAAAGCAGGTAAATGGTAACAGGGATCTCAGAAACATGGTATACAGTGAAACTGTAGTGACTCACTGGTGTCACTGTTGTGGAGTCGGATATAGTAATTCCATTGGAAGATTGAGATAACGGCAACCCACGAGCCGGAACGCGAACTGTATAGAATGTTATTGAGATTTTCTGAGAAACACAGAAACAGAAGGATGGTTAAATTCGGACTAAAAGTTCAGCAGATTGTAATGAATGTGTTATGGGGGCAGCTGGGGTCAGGTGGGGTGTTTATCGTATTTGCAGTTAATGGAACGAGTGGGCGAGAGGGCACAATCAAGAGAAGGAATGGAATAGTTGCGGGTGTGCTATCAAACTGGGTATGGTTTTCGGAAACATTAGGTCAAACACACCATAGTACAGCTAACTGAATAATCATAGATAACTTTCTTTGCTATGAATTGTATCAATAATTAATTAAACTTTTACCGAAGCGGCTTTTAGGGATGCTACCAAACGACATCAGATCTCTTAGTTGGGCCCTGTGTTATTCCAGCGATTAATCTGTGAGGCAAAATGGCTTCCGTTGCACCTTTGGTAACGTCTGACGTATTTCCCAATAGAAGGTGGAAGAATGCCACAATGCCGGTGACATGAACCATGAAGAACACTACGGAGAAGAGATAGGTCATGCCAGGCCACAGAAAACGATTTGAAACGTTCAAATCATTTGTGGTTTGACTTGATAACCGGCGTAGCAGCTTCAAGGCCTGGTCCTGTGGTCGATGCATGGCTCTTTGATCTTCCAGATAGCATAGGATTTGAAATACGCAGTATACTCCAGCTGAAGTCTAGTGTTGTGAGGACAAACAAGCCAGATTTCCTAGATAATACTTGTAAGGGCCAAGTGCTCAATACGACCTAGTGACCGTCCTTTTTCATTTGCAAGAACCGCCCAGTTCTTTTTTTAACTGTAATTCAAGATCACCTTCACGTCTCAACCTTGGAATAACGTAAGGATAAAAATCATAAAACTGTTGTATATCACAGGTTGATTTTTTACGCAAAAAAAGAAAGAAGGCTAAAGCGGCTTTGGAGGATTAGCCACTGGCAAAAACCAGATGGGTTTTTAATAACAAACCCAGTAGCGAATCTCAAATAGTACAACCTGGCTGCGTATTCTCCATTAATTTATTGGCCAAAACGCATACGCCAGGGCGGTATGTCAACGGATGCACATACTTTTCAGAATTGGTGCATAAGTTCTAAATGATAGATTTGTTGGGCAAATTTATTGCGGCCAAATCACTACCTGCGTATCGGATTGAAGAAGGCCAACGAGGTCACGAGTCGTTGGGGAACCAAAGCCTCTAGGATGGTGAAAACCAACGGTAGTTACGTTGTTGAAAAACTTTTCCTACCACAAGCCTAGTACACCATTATCTGTTGCCCTTATATCAAAGACGTTAAGCCAAGCGGGAGCAGTTTTTGGGCTGAATAGTGGAGGTAGTTCAGCAAGGGTTGCGAGGTGCCATTATTTAACATCGAAGCTGCCAAAAATACCATCCTGTTTTCCCTAAGAGCCATGTTTACGAGTGCGGCCAAAGCTTGGAAAGTAGACTATAAATCACGCATTAGGTTGGCGTCAACACTAACACCATTAAAGCGATACAGAAAAAGGGCCGTGCCATGGTTAGAATGCACTCGCTTATTTCTTTACAATCGTCAAACTGTCACAATTTTCAAAGTCCAGTTAATTAAAGATATGAACTTTCTTGTTTTGCTGAAACAGAAGGCGATTAATCGTGGAAGGGCTTTTGGGCCTTACACAACGGCTTTGTATTGATTACTCTACATGCCATACTTCATCAGGATACATTTCCAGGATCTTTTTTATGTTTAATCCTAATACAGCTGCACGAAGCTTTCAAATGAAGGAGTTCAATTTCATATTGGAGGAGACATTTAGACTTTATTAAAGTCTCCATCAGGGACATTATTGGTTTGATAAAAGGTTCCGCATCGAAAACACTGAAGCAAATTTATTGTCATCTATTTGTTGGCGGCAGACAGTTGAGTAGTGCTATGTTTGTAACGGGTCGTCAATATTTAGCCTTACAGCTTATCGGTTCAGCACCGGAGACATTTTGAACCGGGGTGACACGGAAGCACTAAGAGCCAGTGGAATTTGCAGCCCATTTATCTGATCACATTGATTAACCTGAGATCACAGGCTGATCGCTATTGTGTGCGAGAGGGACGACTGATGCTGCGAAAGTTTAAGGGGTTATGCAGGTCCTAGTGTACATGGAATCTGAAAATGTGTGAAGTATAGAGAACTATTCAACGTGGAGCTACGCTCGTGAAGTCGACTGCACCAAGGTTGTGTATTAGACAAAGGGAAATACAAACCACAACGCTTTGATATGTCTGGTCGTCGCAGCGAAAAGCTTGGCTAATTTTTCCACGATAATCAGCACACGCTGTACCGGGTGTAAGGCAAGTTTTATCTTTCACCGGTCTGCTGACGCTTTGATATTGCTATGGGAAGAAGTTGTGGATTTGTATGTAACACTAGTAGACAATGCAATAAAGTAGCCAGTTTGTGGTGGTTAACGGCCCCAAGGAGTCTCTAGTGAACAGAACAAATTAACAATGTAAGCCAGATACAATGTCACAAGGAGAAAAATCCAAGTGAATCTTGACTCACAGTTCAAAAGAGGAGATTCCGTAGTTCCGTATTCCGTTGAACCACCACACCAAGAGAAGTTCCACCTTCCAGGAATTCCCAATCTCCGGTGATCGCAGTATTAATCCACAGGTGTGAGTAGATTAGTCCAGCGTTTGTAGCTAAAATTTCTGTTCACGTTTAGAGTTAGTAGCAGCTAATTATAGCCAACCGGCAGTCACAACAACAGTCATTCAGCAAAAGTCTCAAAGTCACGTTGGACTTAAGAAGCGGGCGGTAGCGGTTGTATTTCAGTAAAACAAACTTTTGTACAGTGATGTGACTGATGTTGATGGGGAAAAGGAAGATGATACTGAGCATGAAAAATAGCAGTTTACAAGTGCCACAAGTGGCTTGGAGTTCTGGACCAAATTCATTGGGATGAGAAGGTAGTTGGGCAGCATGTAACACACTCAGCGGAGAAATAGTAGAAACCAAGTGAGCTACTGGCATGCCATCAGACTGGGTACGACAGTCGCGGTACCGTCATCGCAAAGTCGTATGTCTGTTTTTGGACGCCTTCGTAAATGAAAGTCTTGGAAATCCAGTCGGGGTTTTCAGGGTAGCTGAGATTAGCAAAGGACTCGGGATTAATTTAGAGGGGCATGGGTCAATGAGATTCTTGGGTTGATTGAGCGCGGCTTGGTTTACTGCTGCAATTTAGTCAAGACAATAAGAGGCTCAATAGAGACTCAAAATGGGAGTGTCAAATGGGCCTGCTGCTAGGGCATAAGTTAGATTGGGACCCGAAATGGCAGGCAGCCAAAAGTGGCTACAATTTTCAATTACTACCCGAGTTTATAAACGATCACTGGCATTCAGATAACAGGGAATGACAGCACGTATTCTTTGCGAAAGGATGTAGCTACATATGAGTACGAGGAACGAATATTAGCGGAATTCTGTGCAACTGATGTCATAACTAGTTGTGCAGCCGACCATGGAGCTGGTTAGGGAGGGCACAGGTGTGAGTAGTCGGGTTCCACAATCGTGTTTGAAGCATCCTTAGTAGGCAGCCCGTGCCAAAGGCGATGGTTAGCTGGCAAGCGTTTGAGGAGGCAGGATTATCATGTGACTGGGTTCTTCATTTCAATCTTAGGTACAGGCTTCTAGGGGTGCTGCCTGCTTGTACTCTTTTTATAAGGAGGAAGTATCTTGACTTTTATGGTCTTTCTGGAACGCTTGTAGATAGAGTGGTTCGGTAAATTGAATAAGCCTTGCGTCAATCATTTTGATTTACAAAAACACCATGTTCATGCATGGGAACTGCTGATGATGACCAATAAGAAGCGTTTTTAATAGTAAGTTGATAATTGAGTGGGAAAAACAATAGAACAGTTTGAATCTTTAGAATCATTTCATCATGGGGTGGTCATTCTCACAAGCGACACCGTTTTATAAGTGACTTCTCGTACACCGCAAATAGTACGGGTGTTCCTATTTCCGTTTGTGTGGTCTCAAATCGGGCATTTACATAGTGATGAGTCACGATCTACTTATTGAATAGTTTTCAGTATGGAGGCGGCTAGCCGCTGATGCTGGAGACACTAACAGATGTTAGCCCATAACAATAAGTTTTTTGGGCTGTTTATGTGCCCGGAAACACTGCATTACTACATCAACGGAGACGCTGCTGTCTGAGGCACGTTTCACAACACAAACTACCTGGATGTGTGTTTAGTGTGGGACTAATGGAAAGTATGGATAAATATTTTGATATGTCGCAAAATGTTGACGGTAAAGCTGCTGTCTAGTTGTCTACCAACCACCTAGTCAGGCGCATTCTCTGGTTTGATGCGAAAGGTCATAGGATACAAAAATTTTACCAGTCAATCACATTGTTACAACTAAAAGCCTACTCACCTCCCCTGTAACGTCGGAATGTTTCAGGACTTGCGTTAATCAAAATAGCCACAAGTCCGAAAAAACCCACTGCTTGTGTTATGGCTTTCTCATTATAAAACGGAACTGCGTTCAGCCCCACGATCTTTGCAGCCATCTTCCTCTTGTCAAATAAACATTTCGGGTTGGGTTGACCTGTTCCGCCAGACACGTATGGATAGTTGAGCTCTCGTTCTAAACCACCTGTCTGATTTATGTACCGATAACCCCAAGGTAGGTAGCCACCATGACAACCTCTTGTACCATAAGACGAGCTGCAGTCAACCACCTGTTGCGGTGACAGTGTGTAGAGATATCGCCTGTGCAAAAAATAGTGCGACTCGATCGACCCAACTCTGGCGAAAGCCCAACAGCATCCACAGCCCTCCTGATGTCTGACTGGTGTGACTGCACCATACTGACTCCAGTCGATAGGTTTTTAGTGGTTCCGCCGAAATCATTCGATAAGTGGATGCAAATTCAGTAGTGTCAGGAAGTTGGAGGTCAGAAATACAAGTATGACTGGACTCTTCCGAAGTCTGTAAAAGACGAAATATCGATCGGATGCAGTCACTTACCTCATCAGAAAATTCATTGATCCCCAAGTTGTATAATTCTTTATCTTTATTGTACGCCATGTTGTGCTTTCTTACAATAAGAAAGCTATTACAAAACAAGTTCATTCGTTTGGCTACTTCCTTGGAATTCGAATAATTCCGATTGAATTCATGTTTGAATTGTTTCCAGGCAATATGCATGGTGTAGTTAAGGTGCTCGTTAAGTGACTCCATACATCTGGATGCATTGCCTTCTAATATGAGACCCATCTTTGTGTTGGCATTGATTAGAATATCCCATTCGTAGAGTTCCGACACAATGCCGTATACGAACAGGGCTAAAATTAAGGGAATGTGCACAAAGTCATACGACATAGCATCGAACGTGACTTGTGTAGGCCTGTTCAGTCAAGGTTCAAAAATGGATATCTACGGTGATTCGAACTAGTTTGTCAGCTTTCCCGAATGAACTGTGCGCTTTCCTCAAGAGTGTTTCCAATGCGTCCTGGACGCAACTACACGAAACACCCGATTAATGAGCTGGCGTTCTAGAAGTTGACTAATGCAAGGAAAGTGAATGTGAAGAGCAAATTAGTTTTATGACAGATACTACCCCCAAGTCAGGCATTTAGAACCTAGATTGTAGACCCAGGTGTTATGGAGTCGCAACACAGGTAAAACTAGTATGATGCTGCTATGTCTACACGTTTTGGAGTCATTGGATGAGACGACTGGATGGGGATCACACGCATATTTTTTGAACTGCTGCACTTGTCCGAAACTAGGCGCACATTATGGGGAAACAATAGTGAACAAGCTAGGTGTAATGTAGATTGCGTGATTACCCCACTATGAAGAAGCGTAGGTTGGTCCATGGTACTGAAATAGAGTCACATTTCCTGGATAGTCGGCAGACTTCAGGCCGTGACCTTCGAGTTTGAATAAGATTATAGAACTACATTTTGACACCTTCAATCGAGAGAGGGGGATACACACCGTCGCCCCAACACAAATGTGGTGACTCTATAAGCAAGAACCTCTTAGAACCGGAATTATTTATCTACAGTGTTTGTTCTGTCATCTATTTACTGACAATCATTCTCAATGCATCCTCCGTCCAAAATGCAGACAACGCTGGAAGAACTAAACTAGCGATAAGCGCCATTTATCTTGCGGGGTGCAAGTAGTGAACCATATGATTGGGATACATTCTGTGTAGAAATTACGTTGACATGAAGCACTGAGTGGGGCAGCGTTTTGGGACATCGTAACTAGGGTGAACGAATGGCAGGCAAGCGATCCAAGCGGGCCACCTTACTGGCATTTTCCTATAACCTTAAAAGAAGGTACAAAAGTACAGTTAAATTAATGTTTAGCTTCCTGCGGTTTGTTTGTAAAGAATGTTTTCAGACTTTCACTTCCACAGAGAGTCCAACTAACGCGTGCTTTCTTTGAAACTGGCGCTGTTGCCTGGAATACGATATAGTCGACGCATACACTAGATATGACTAGAAAATGTGGAGAACCCATAAATTCGTTTTTCTGGTGGAGCGAGCCCAATTCTGTCTACGGTATATCCTTATGGTCAGGTGATACGTATTTGGGGCTTTTCGCTCTTAAAAATCAGCACTGGTAAAAGAAATCTTGCGAAGCTCTAAATGGGTTAATACTTGGTAAGATTTTTATGTCAATACCAATATCAAAGGTGGAACATTCATGCAAATAGTTACGCAAACCCACGAGAAACAACAAACACAACAATTACGACGTTTGGATCTGGCCGCGAACTCAGCAAAGCTAAATCGTTTTACTTCCGGGAGCTCCATCATACAAATTTTCAAAAGCTTTTCGGAGATTTAAGCGCTTAATTTTTGGATCGAAACACACAACCAATCATGCTGGCCAGTTTCTACACAAAACACGAAATGTCAGTATAGAAGACGACGAAACAACGCTTTCTTTTGATGTCACATCGTTGTCCATTTCAGCCGACCACAACCTCACCCGAGAAACCATAACAAAACTGCTTTGGAGCAATCCATACACGACAGGACCCATGAAACCCGAAATTCTATAAAGCTGTTGGACTTTTGCACGAATACATTACCTTTGATGCACAAATATAGTAACAGCTATAAGTGGATACAATAGGACCCATAATATCAGGATGTATCGCTGCGACGGTAATGCAAAGATTGGAGAGCACGGTACTACCAATCCTCAAAACGAAGCTATCATTATGGCAAATAATTTATTCATTGTAGGTCAGTTTTGATTTCTTTGTAGAAAGGTGTGTAAGAGAATACAGTATTTTCATTGTCACCAAAAATATTATTTGTATTAGTGTACCAATATTGAAAGTGACTAGATTAAATGACGTCGACTTTCATGCGTGCAGAGTATTCAATATGGAAGCACCTCTGTTTAAAACTATGGGGAATTCAAGGGGCTTATAGGGGGCTTCAAGCGACTGTATATTCCACCTTGTTTAGTTGTTCAAACAGGCAGGAAAGAAAATACTGAATTTTCCAAGTACCTTTTTCAGACACTATTGGATAATCAAGTTATTTCAGACTGCATTTAGGTTGATAGAGGGGCTAAATTGAACATAGACCGAAAGTTTTCCCTAGTCCAGTACAAAGCAGGAAGCACAGGGGTTGTTTCGTTTCCTAAACACCATCGTGTGTCCTCGGTCATAAAGACGTTTCCGCTCCGTTCATATGAAACACGCCATACGCTTAGCCCTTATGAATCATCATATTTTTCATGAGATAATGATTTTGATTGCTTACTAACAGAAATAGGGGTAACCAAAAGAGAAGTTCCGTCACTACTTACCAGGTTCAAGTAATCTGCACAGGAAAATATCACATAAGTCACACAAGCCTTCTCGTATAGGTCTCCAGTCAAGGACCTATTCTACATCGGATCGCGGGATGTCAACTAACTTGTTGGCGACAATATACTCTGTGCGGTGATTGCATGTTTTTCTGTGCAGTTTACTGCAGGTGAGACAAAAGGGAGCAACCAGCTGCTCCTGAATACAAATGCAGAAACGTCGCTACTAGAAAGCCTAACGACCACAATACACGAAATCTCAGCTGAGCGAAGATAAGTTACTGGATATGCCGAAAAGCAGTCCTAATCACAGACAACATTATTGTCAATCGCGAATTCACACAGTATCTGGGAAATGAACAAGGTGCACACAAGTTTTCTTGGAAGATTGGAAACATAAACCAACATTTGCAATTGAAATTCAGTAACACGCCACATTCTGCAGAACTGCTGAACCCAGTTAGTTCAATACAAAACTAAATTACACCCTACTGACATATTATTTTGCGCATTATCGTTATGATGTTGCTAGAAAAATACTCAGCTCGAGTAGTCTCACCGGGAAGGTATTCTAATAATGCCGAAACAGAATGTCATGCATGAACAACGTTCTTGTGCAGCGAAACGTTTCATATCAAAAAATCGTGTTTTCCTGATTTGGAATAGACGAACGCTTGGCAAAATTTCACAGCAAAATTTACTATCAACTGACAATTCACAGCAAATGAATGCGGTGCACGCAATCGTTAAATTAAAGGAAGATTGAAAACGTTAACCAGACTTTGCAATTGCATCCGAGTAAGTCGCCACATTCTGCTGAAATTGATGTTGAACCAAGTTGTCTCAGTAGATATCTAAACCAGTTAGATTATTTTGTGCATTAGCATCGTGATATTGCTAAACATGATATTCAGCTCAAGTAATCCAAACTGGAAAGTTTGCAGTTAAGTTATTCAACTTCAACAAACAGCCTTCTTTGGCCGATCTCACGCACTCAACAAGAGTCTAAATGAAGAATGGTGTAGCCAAAATACTCACATCCAACAAAACACGAACTAGACTAAATTAGAACCACTATCGGCAGAAGATGAGGCAGTGCTTCTGCAAATTAAGCATGCATAAATGTTGTGAGTTCGCATGAGAGCGTACTTCGATGTGAATGGGAGAAAGTAGGTTGTGTACTGATATGTCAGGACTGCGGAAGTAGTACCTGAAAGCAGTGTACAAAATCGTGATCAAAATGCTGGCACCTTGTAGACCAGGCAAAAGAGTTCTCCCTTGTCTGCAAAGTTCACGTTTTCAATAATGTACATTGCACCGACTAACCGGCTCGGTCAATAATTTCTTCAAATCGGCAGTCCGACGATCATCTGCTTGTACAAATGCAATAGAAAACCGGCACGAGCATAAAAAGTATATAATCTAATTGTGGCAATCAAAATATCTCAGTAGGCAACTGAACATGCGGAAACAAAGGACATTGTGTTAATTTAAAAGCTATAGCCTCCGATTCAGCGAGCATAGATAGCCTACTCGGTATAAGAACCTCCTTCCTTTGAAAGCACCTTTTTCTAGCTAATCTAGTTTCATCGACTCACGGCTATATATTGTTCCACACGAAATGGACGATGGAAAACAAACAAGAAGCAGACCACAATTTGCCATTTGGCGCGAAACCTAACACGCCCTCACTTGTTGGGAATCGTCAAGGTAATGTCAAATAATTTTGATCAATTTAAATGAAGCATATTGGTTTGTTTGGATATTGAACAGGTACAGTGAAGGCGACAATTGTCTCCGGATTCGATAGTCTTGTCCAAAGCGGAAGCGAAGTTCGTTATCCCAGTAGTCTATCCTTTTTCCCTTACTGTGCGTTCTATTTCAAAACTTTGGCGATTTCCCGAATCATCCATATCCCATGCGTGTTTCATCCGATCGAATGTAGTGAAAATCTCTGTACACATTTGGTGATAATAAAAGTCATTTGAAATGTATGATACTGGAAGAATGCGGCCATCTCGTCCTCGCGTGCAGAAAGTCGTTTCAGGTTGTCTGTTGCATTATTTGGAAACCAGGTTTACTGAGCACTGTGGAAACGAAGGGGTGAAAATGAACTAAAGCGAAAAAAAAATGCAAACGGCAATCGCGGATAGTTGGACGCTTATGGCATATTCATGCCCAAAACGATTTTTCGTCAATTTGAAATGCACAAAATCGAGTCACCTCGTTTTCACACGATCAGTATAATCGAATGCACCGCACCATACACAGCCAACTATTCTCAAAACCAATGAGAGTTCATGGGATCGTGGAACTTGTTGCAAACTAACGTTGATTTAATGAGCTGGTCTCTAGGCTACGTTAACTTCTTGAATTTAGTTTTCATTTGTGGGTTAAATATCGATCATAATATTATCATGAATGCTTGTGTAAATTACGCTTTGAAAATTCGAATCTGCCCAAAACGTTGCACGAGATATGGTCGTGTTCTGTTCATCGATTGAATGTGTAGCAGTTGATGGTTACAGTGGCATCAAGTATTTTAAGAAGCCTAATAATCAACTGTGGTGATACGTTAGACCTAGGAAACCAGAGAAACCACAAACACAAGCCACTTCAGTTTCCAAATCGCTGTTGGCATTGCGTGCATCGGGTTCACCGCATTCAAGGAACGGGGCAGTAACTTTTTAAAGTTTAACTAATCAAGAGGTGATTGGTAATTCGTCCCTAAATTCAGCTCTCTTCTGCTTCCACACAGCAACAATGATAAGGGTCAGCCATCATTTGGTTTGGATTTTACATTTCGTCTCTTTCTCTCATTCTCATTCATAGTTGAAGCTTTAAAATTTCACCTCCAACTAATATCTTCAAATAAACTGATCATTTACATCATTCTGTGACTTTCCAGGTGCGATGTGACAGACGTTGGAAATCTCACTGATCACGCGGTTAATACATACACTAGATGCCTGACAAGTTTCCAGATCTCACTGAAGTGCCAGCCAGGATGCTGAGCTCGATTTAGGTGTGCGGTCGGCAACTGCATGATTCGTGATTGCACTGTGCCAGATAATTAAATTAGGCTCAGTATGAAGGCGCGACAATAATTTCTAGGTTGCAGGATGTTGCTTGATGGACACATTGCTGACTTTTACAGAATCATCTTTGTGATAAGTCTCAACAAACGCGTGCAATTCAAAGTGTTCCGATCGAAATGAGAACACTATCCTAACCGGTGTGAGCTACCAGCAGTAACGTAATAAGTGCATACAACGTGTCTTATGACCAATGTGTTACGACTGAGAATTTAACATCAGGTTTTAAGTGGCATTTGGAATGGAATAATTTTTTTCACATCCTCACCCCGGAATCAAACCGCACCTATTGATAATTCCATCCAAAATAACAGAGTTTTGGCTCCGTTTTGCATTACATACAAAAAAGCGGTTAGAGGAAAGCGAACAGGAATGCTTAGTCTCTCCACCACATGGTTCATGGTAGGTTGACTGCGACCATCAAAGACTCTTTGGGTTTCAGTGTGGAGGAGATTTGATGAAACGAAAGAGCTCAAACAGTAATGGAGTTCTAACTTAAGTCAACGCAAACTGGTCACTTCTGACGAGCGACTGAAAGCTAGCAGAGAGAATAAAACATCGGGATTATGGCCGATTGGAGACGTGTATAATCCGCAAAAAATGCCGGATCACTCGGGTCGTGATAGCGCCACAAATTATAGTGCGGAATCCGGACTAAACCGGCGTTGTCTAATCACTCTGGTTGTAGTGACACATGGATGTGATCACCTAGAGAAGATTCCATTATATTACGTGAATTGGATAGAGAGCCAAGTATTCCAGACAACTTACAAAGCGCTCTACGATTGCACAGTAGGGAAGGCCCGAAACATACACTGATCTTGTTACTAGTTATGTTGTCCCATAGTGATAAACGCAGTCTAAAAGTGCTTCGTTAGCTGCGGGATTTCAGACAGACAAACGGCAGTGGTTATCTCTGCGTTATATTTTCGACGGAAGCAGTGGTTTCGGCGAAGAATTCTCTGCACTTAATGTTTGGATTACTAATGCCTGGAAAGTGAAGTCGGCAAGCGAAACGTCGTTCGTAAAGAGGAATTTTATAATAAGAATTAGTGGGGCTTGCAGCGTATTTTAAGAGCATACGCATCATGACTGTCATCGGTGAATTAAATTGAAACCTTCTGGTTTTCATCTCAAGAGGAAAACCCTATATTGGCTGAAAAACGTAAAATAGTTCAGGTTATTTTACATGTTGTCCAACACTGCGCGTTTTCCGAATCCTTGTGGATGATAGCCTGAAATATGTTGAATAAATTTTGAACCCTCTGCGAATCAGCTGTGGGAAGTTGATCCGGCAGGTAACCATGTCCATCCACCACTCCTGTCTGACCGAGAGACGCTAAGTCTCTACTGAAAAGCTGCTTCATTTGAGAATCAATGGTTATATATACTCTGAACCGGAAGTGATAAAAACAGTACAAAATTGAAAGGTGCTACACTTAGCAACTCAGAATAGGCAACAGAATTACTGGCTGCGCAGTTAAATGTTTGCAAATATTTACACTTGTAACTTCCGCGTTAATTTGATGCTTCTCAGAAAATGTGTGGGTGTTGCTGTGCATTCACAGCCAGCTCAACTTGCGGGATAATTCCACTGAGATCAACGGAGATCCCACGCGGCCCAATCGCTCATTGCCGATTCCGGTCTGACTGAACAAACGTCAACCAACCTCCATTGCAACGATGAAAATCTCCCTGAAACTGGGCAGATTGGGGGTCAATTGCTGATCCAGCACCCGCGCTTTGACACGTTCGAAATCCTTATGTCCAAACCAGCAAATCGCATAGTATCCTACGTTTGAATAAGTCCCCTGTAATAAGCGGCCATCAGCAGTTCATTGAGGAAGGTGCATTCTTTCTTCATGTGAATTTACCAGGAACCCCAATTAGATAATTACTTTCAGCAACTGGGCTTTATTCAGGGCAGTCCACTTGGAGGAACCTGCACACAGGGAAATCGAAGTTCCGAATTTGAAAATAGGGTAGCGTCAAATCAACGAAGCTCTTCCAACAAACTGGTATTAGTCGCGCCTCACTTAACGTTTAGGGAGATAGAAAAGCGTTATGAGAAAATGGGCATTTTTGACAACCCGCGCATTAGCATTCAGGCTACCGTTGTACCGCTGAACGGATAAGATGAGTTTGAGATTGTTTCACCAAGATGATTGATTTCTACGTAGAATGCATGACGAAAACTGCCGGAACCGAACAACAGAATTTAACCGGTTTACTTCTAAATAACATCGGTTATCGTGGAGCAACATTTCGCTCAAAGACCTACTAACCCGTTTGCACTTATCTTCTCTCAGTTCTACCACATGAATAAGGATGCAACTTTCGAACCACTCTACAAATGATGTTCCTCAGGCCCTATGTAGAACACATCTAAGCAAACCCTAGTGCTCCGCATGAGATGTCCTACGTTAAAGTAATTTGATAAAAAGATTAAGCATTGGTCTATGGAACACAAATTTCGAAAAACGCGCCACCTTGTTCTACTTTCAAACGGAAAGGTGTTTCATACGAATTGCACAAGAATTAACCTCCCAAAGGAGTCACAATCACGAGTAGGGAACAAAAGCGGCCTTGCAATGCTACTGGACAAAAAATGAGCTACATATTTTGGAGACATAATATCAACTACCAAAGGGCTGTGGTTATTCCTGGACTACTGTCATTTAGGCATATTACTAAGTTTCACTCAATACAACATGTTTTTGTACGATGGTGGTACACTGATCACATCGTAGGAGGCCGCAAATATAATTCTCTTAGTCATTTCAATCGGGATTCTGTGAACATTCTGACGCCATCACCCAGGAGGGCTGTGCACCCTAAGAGCTTATTAGTACAACGTAAAATTTCAGTGCTGTGTGAAGTAGAACAGAGAAATCAGGAGTTTCGTTTAGGAGAATAGCATTATTCGGTCATTCGAGTCAAGAACCAATCGAAGTTTATCCACGATGTTTTATTCTATTCTTATATAATTTATGCGTCTCCAAAAAATCGATTCTGAGTGAAATTTGATTCTGTTAGCCTTGCAATCCAGTGAGACCTCAAAGTTCACAAACAAGGGGGGCAGAAAATGTATTTGCCGATTTTATGCAACCTTGAATTCTGACTCACTCAGGGATTGCAGCGTTACTGTTTTGCCATGCTTGCCTTCACCAAAGCTAGGCCTCCTGCGACTCTAGTAACAACCCATTCGACTTTGAACACGGAGCAACATTCTTTTCTAGACACCCTGTCTCATATTTCAATCAGCTGATCGCATCCAAAATTCCTCATGTGTTGGGATTCTGATACTCGGATGCGAATCACACGGGGAATGATTCGTAAGAATACTGCTGAGCACAGGATACATCTAATGACACTCACACTCCCAATGAGATGCAATAAACAGGTTTTATTACTATTTGGAGGTCCAAAATGTTGTCAAATCCACAGAAAGTCAAAAATCAAGCAGCTTTTCGAGATGCTTGATGGTGAAGGCACCACTGCATATTACTAGAATGCGCAAAATGGCCTAGATTGCACAACTGTAACTATGCAATTGAGCAAGTGGGGTATGCTTTTTATAGTCAGTCGCTTCAATAACATGTGCCTGTTGAAAACAGAAAAAATGGGACTAAATAAGGTTCTTGAAAAACCGGAGCAAACCTCTGTTGGAAGAGACTGTGGGAGTGCAACTGTAGACCACGCAAGCCTAATTTCCAGTCGATGATCCAAACGTGTTTTATTATACTCTAATGTAAGTCTGTACTAGGAATGTTTGTCAGTTTGCACAACACATTTTACATAGAGTGATTTTCTCAGAAGTTTTAGAAAGACCGAAAGGGCTTAATCCCGGAGAATAGTTGATCTTTGCTACTAGTTACTCAAACTGCGTTAACCGGCGGAACAGAGCTAGGTCTGCGAAACTGAAGAAGATCGAGGAGAGATTTTGCAAGCTCAGGAATAAGCAATCACCTTTCTTACCGTATTGCAATGCAGCTAGTGAATTTCAAAGATATATCTCCATGAAGTTTTTAGTCCGCAAATAATGTCAGGGTAAATTTCTGTTTCTTGAACTACCACCATAGCAGTCCCGTCAGCTATGCACACATCTTCGAGAGACGAAAAGTGTGTAGCAGTTCTGCTTGCATTTACGCATGTCCGTCAGTTGTTGGCAGTCTTCATCTTCTCTTCTTCTGTTTGAACCCACATACGTCCACTTGTATCGTGGCCAGATTTTGTACTTTTCAATTTTAATCTGACCTCAACTTTCCGTTAATTCCTGCCACTTTATTCGTTTTTTTATGTTCTGGGTTATCTGTCTTGACGAGCCACTTTGTTAGCTGAACAGTTATTCACGCTCCCATTCTTGTGGTCCAGGCTCACTTATTTCAGGGTAGCACTACCAGAGTAGCATCGTTGTACACAAGCGCATGTGGTCGCTTTACTTTGAGCTGATACATCTGACAATTTGTACAGTTTTGAAGGTCAGAAGAAATCACGTTCGAAATGTTAGAAGGCGGTATTTAGTATGCTGGGGTTTGATTATATTTAAAAAAAATACCAATCAAATGTTAGCAGTGGGATCACTCATATATTGTAAGGAGCTGTAAAATATCCTGCCGAGCTGAAGTAGTTTCAGACCGATAGATAGGGAAGGATGTGCTTTTAGCATTCAGAGCAAACCAATGGTCGACAAAGGAAACATTCAGACTGGCCATCTAGCGCTAACATAAAAGTGACCCGAGACGCGTAATGATATTTCCAAACACCTTACACTAGGATAAGCGAATAAGCATGGATAAAAATGGCTTTAATAACCTTGGTAATGACAATGTACAGAAGTAAACGGGGCGACCGGAAAAGAATGTAACATCTACCGGAGACGGAACTGGTGACCGAAAAACATCGGATTAAAGTAGGGTATTATCTATGTAAGGTATTATCTGTGTGTATCTTTGGAGGATACTAAAGCTGGTAGAGGGGAGCAGAGAAATCATAACTGACATTAAAGCAACCATTTGCTAAAGTGCTCTCATGTACGATGCCAGAAAACCCAGATAGGTTGCAAATAGGTGCGTCAGATTTTCAGATGACTGCAGTCGCTATCTAGCCGTGTACTATGCTGAAGGCCTCTTGTGCTCCTCCAAAAAAGGCAGGCACGGAGAAATCACTTGCTTCAGGCCATATAGATTAGTCGCTTTCTGTGAGTTTTCTGCGCTCGGAATGACATAAAGTTCACTCTGAAATTTTTTGGTTGTTTTCGTCAGCCACATTGACTACGTAAATGTTGTAAGCTGTCTTATGTTGTATTACATGATATACGTTCGGAGAGAGCGTAAAAAATGAATTGTTCGCGCAACACTGTTGTCCTCACTACCTTGCTCAGGCAAGGGAAGCCAGTGGCAACGAAACAGAGTGGTTTTTTCATCTGAAAAAGTTCATGTGAAGGTAGAAAGTGCATGGGTGTACAAATACACTTTCGTTTTTTTCAAATTTATCGTTGGTGATTGTATCATTCGATTAGGACGTTTGGATTTTTTGTTGTAGCAGTCTTCTGAACCATATGGGAGACGTCCTCACGGTTTCCTTGCTTAAAGGTTCAAACTCAGAAAACCACGTTTAAACATTCGATTGACTGTCAAAGTACGCCATCTTTGCCCTCTCCGAATGCAATGCGAAACCCTTAGCTGCAATGCCAAATTAATACATCACAGGGGGACCGGTTCTAAATTACTCACACAGCCGGACTTTGTTTCAGCAATATTTTCACATGTATACACAGAAGTTTAGCATCACAGTTCCAAAATAAACTATTTTCAATGAATTTCAACTATAAACGCGTGTGTGTTTCTCGGCTTATCTGTTGTCTTCTTTTGGATGCGTATGAACCTGAAGGGTTCTAATGCTATCAGACCAGTTTCTGTATTACACATAATAAGATTACTCACTTATCCTGTTTCCGAAACGACAACTATTTGTCAAATAATTATGATAACTATGTCGGAGTCATCTTCAGTGTACAGTCGACTGCTTGCGTGGGACCATGGTTCGCTGTTTCGGCAACTAAACACTACACAATCGTAAAGTACTAAAATGCAGAGGGTTTCCAAGTTACTCGGATAAGCTATGTTTAAATACAGCAGCCTCCCTTTGTAACTACTGTGAGATACGTGTGGTGGATGGATATGGTCCAAAGACTGATCAATCTCCCGCAGCTGATTCACAGAGGGTTCAAAATTTATTCAACATATTTCAGGCTATCATCCACAAGGATTCGGAAAACGCGCAGTGTTGGACAACATGTAAAATAACCTGAACTATTTTACGTTTTTCAGCCAATATAGGGTTTTCCTCTTGAGATGAAAACCAGAAGGTTTCAATTTAATTCACCGATGACAGTCATGATGCGTATGCTCTTAAAATACGCTGCAAGCCCCACTAATTCTTATTATAAAATTCCTCTTTACGAACGACGTTTCGCTTGCCGACTTCACTTTCCAGGCATTAGTAATCCAAACATTAAGTGCAGAGAATTCTTCGCCGAAACCACTGCTTCCGTCGAAAATATAACGCAGAGATAACCACTGCCGTTTGTCTGTCTGAAATCCCGCAGCTAACGAAGCACTTTTAGACTGCGTTTATCACTATGGGACAACATAACTAGTAACAAGATCAGTGTATGTTTCGGGCCTTCCCTACTGTGCAATCGTAGAGCGCTTTGTAAGTTGTCTGGAATACTTGGCTCTCTATCCAATTCACGTAATATAATGGAATCTTCTCTAGGTGATCACATCCATGTGTCACTACAACCAGAGTGATTAGACAACGCCGGTTTAGTCCGGATTCCGCACTATAATTTGTGGCGCTATCACGACCCGAGTGATCCGGCATTTTTTGCGGATTATACACGTCTCCAATCGGCCATAATCCCGATGTTTTATTCTCTCTGCTAGCTTTCAGTCGCTCGTCAGAAGTGACCAGTTTGCGTTGACTTAAGTTAGAACTCCATTACTGTTTGAGCTCTTTCGTTTCATCAAATCTCCTCCACACTGAAACCCAAAGAGTCTTTGATGGTCGCAGTCAACCTACCATGAACCATGTGGTGGAGAGACTAAGCATTCCTGTTCGCTTTCCTCTAACCGCTTTTTTGTATGTAATGCAAAACGGAGCCAAAACTCTGTTATTTTGGATGGAATTATCAATAGGTGCGGTTTGATTCCGGGGTGAGGATGTGAAAAAAATTATTCCATTCCAAATGCCACTTAAAACCTGATGTTAAATTCTCAGTCGTAACACATTGGTCATAAGACACGTTGTATGCACTTATTACGTTACTGCTGGTAGCTCACACCGGTTAGGATAGTGTTCTCATTTCGATCGGAACACTTTGAATTGCACGCGTTTGTTGAGACTTATCACAAAGATGATTCTGTAAAAGTCAGCAATGTGTCCATCAAGCAACATCCTGCAACCTAGAAATTATTGTCGCGCCTTCATACTGAGCCTAATTTAATTATCTGGCACAGTGCAATCACGAATCATGCAGTTGCCGACCGCACACCTAAATCGAGCTCAGCATCCTGGCTGGCACTTCAGTGAGATCTGGAAACTTGTCAGGCATCTAGTGTATGTATTAACCGCGTGATCAGTGAGATTTCCAACGTCTGTCACATCGCACCTGGAAAGTCACAGAATGATGTAAATGATCAGTTTATTTGAAGATATTAGTTGGAGGTGAAATTTTAAAGCTTCAACTATGAATGAGAATGAGAGAAAGAGACGAAATGTAAAATCCAAACCAAATGATGGCTGACCCTTATCATTGTTGCTGTGTGGAAGCAGAAGAGAGCTGAATTTAGGGACGAATTACCAATCACCTCTTGATTAGTTAAACTTTAAAAAGTTACTGCCCCGTTCCTTGAATGCGGTGAACCCGATGCACGCAATGCCAACAGCGATTTGGAAACTGAAGTGGCTTGTGTTTGTGGTTTCTCTGGTTTCCTAGGTCTAACGTATCACCACAGTTGATTATTAGGCTTCTTAAAATACTTGATGCCACTGTAACCATCAACTGCTACACATTCAATCGATGAACAGAACACGACCATATCTCGTGCAACGTTTTGGGCAGATTCGAATTTTCAAAGCGTAATTTACACAAGCATTCATGATAATATTATGGTCGATATTTAACCCACAAATCAAAACTAAATTCAAGAAGTTAACGTAGCCTAGAGACCAGCTCATTAAATCAACGTTAGTTTGCAACAAGTTCCACGATCCCATGAACTCTCATTGGTTTTGAGAATAGTTGGCTGTGTATGGTGCGGTGCATTCGATTATACTGATCGTGTGAAAACGAGGTGACTCGATTTTGTGCATTTCAAATTGACGAAAAATCGTTTTGGGCATGAATATGCCATAAGCGTCCAACTATCCGCGATTGCCGTTTGCATTTTGTTTTCGCTTAGTAAACCAGGGGGCAACCTTTTGGTCGACTAGGAGACTGTGTTGGTCTGACGGGACTCACGTCGAACGAACTTGATACGAAGCTAAAACGCAGCCGGGTATGTATATAGTTTACCACAAATTAAGCCTAGCAGTGTAAAAGCGGACGGAAATTATGATCACTCACATTGCAAATTAGTGAAACAAACACACCAATGTTTCGAAAATAATACCGCGTAGGCTAACTAGGCTTGTTGGATCGGAGGCTAAAGTGATACAATATCATTTGTTTCCGCATTTTTGACAGCCTATTGATATACTGGTGATTGCCAGCATCAGATTCTACTTTTCGTGCTCGTGCCGGTTTTCTATTGCACTTGTACAAGTAGATGATCGTCGGACTGCCGATTTGAAGAAATTATTGATCGAACCGGTTAGTCGGTGTCATGTATGTTATTGAAACCGTGAACTTTGCAGACAATGGAGAACTCTTTTGCTTGGTCTACAAGGTGCCAGCATTTTGATCACAATTTTTTACACTGAGTTTAAGTACTAATTCCGCAGTCCCGACATATCAGTACAAGACCAACTTTCTCCCATTCACAGCGAAGTACGCTATCATGCGAACTCACAACATTTATGCATGTTCAGTTGGCAGAAGCACTGCCTCATCTTCTACCGATAGTGGTGCTAATGTAGTGTGGTTCGTATATTATTGCATTCGAGTATTTTGGCTACACCATTCTTCATTTAGACTCTTGTTGAGTGCGTGAGATCGGCCAAAGAACGCTGGTTGTGTACGTTGAACACCATGAATAGAAATAAAAATTACTGCTTGCAAAGATGAACGTATAACGTAATGTTGATAATCCACAAGCTCAAAATGCACATATGTTTCTAATTGTTTATACAATCAAATTTATCTTACTGGAAAAGCTGAATAACTATCTTCGGCATGTCTACTTGACATGCTGAATCCTCCTCAAATGTTGTTGTGCAACACGCCATTGATGACTAGAGTAAAGCTAAGCTAAAATCACATATCTCCTTCACAACGTAACCCCACGGGCATCAAACGTTGATCCACCGCGTCATCGAGTGAGCAAACTGTTGTCAAGCGTTCGTCCATTCCAATTCAGGGATGCACGATTTTCAAATCAGTTAATGGACTCGATGTGAAAAACTGATCGACTGATCCACGTTTCAGTAATATCAATGGCACCAATCGTCAGCGGCTGATCAGCGCCTGGAGACATGTCGGATTGGATAACTTTGCATGTTTTATAATGTCAGCTTTTACATTTAGGATTTTTATCTACGCGCAAAATTCTCCTTCATAGGTATCATCAAGTAGAGGGTGTTTTTGAAAACCGCCTTACAACAGTTAACTCACAAACCAGATAGGACAATCATACCGTGAGGATGACTGTGCTCGATCAATTTTGAGGTAATTATGATGGAGAAAATCAACCGGATATTTGAAGTTACATTTTCGAACTGGAGGTCATCAGTTGCTCATCTGAGAATTGTAGACGGCAACTATTTTGTGGCAATCTCCCAGTAAGCGAGACAGCCTCTAGTTTCTCCTGTTACAAAGCAGGTCTCTTTATTTCACTCTGCTAAATGGCTTTGTCTTATCTTCTCTATTTTCAGTGTGTTCTTCTTGGCGAAATGAGAATGAAAATTTCTCTGGATGTTTCTAGGTTGGGCAAGTTGTTCTTCAACTTGATGATTTATTATAAGTGGCAAGTTAGGTGAACTTTACGCTAATGCAAGCTGCTCGCTCCCAGTTTCTACGCACGCAGCAACTACCTTCAAAAGCAAAGCCTTTGAAGATTAGTCGATGGTACACATTTTTTGTTCAAATGTAGATTTGTAGAACCTTCTCAGCAGTACTCTGTTTTCCCCCTGGATAACGTTAACGTCATGTTTCATGTCCTTATTAATGCTGCCACTCAAGACTAACATTCAATCAACAAATGTTTCCAAATCAAATCACAGTAAACCAAATGATGGGATTGCTTATTATGTCTCATGTGTTAGGTTGTTCGGCTTATTCTGTAGTTGATGTTGCGCAGCCAACGTTGTGTAGCCAGAGCTACTGTTAACATATCATTCACCTTTCTATGTTGGTGAATTTTAGTGGACTTGTCTGAGTTCTGAGGCGAACAAAAAAAACAATACAAACAATTATGTGCATATTTTGGAGCCATAGATTGCAGTTTTATCTCTCCTGTTGTTGTCAAAACCACTATAATCGAACTCAACTCTGTAGACTCCGCAGGTAACAAATCTGACTTCCAACTGCGAAAATGGCAGCCAATCGCTCTAACTTCATGGCCCACCTGATAACCATTCCGCTACATGATATGTGGTTACATGCATTATCCGTATAATGCAACAATCAGATAATCCGTATCCACTTGCTCCTCAGTGTAGCTCAGCCTGTGGGTAATAAATTTCTACTGACTGATTTCCTCAGGAATCCCCCAGGAGTTTGATCGTTTTTGATATTCGTTGCCCACTACGCTGGTTGTTGCTTGCCGATAGCTTGACGGTGCGCCACACTATTAAACCAGCAATCGTCAAACTGTTTCGCTTCTTGTCAGAATATTATCATATCCCTCAAGTTACTTTCCGCGTCTGTATTAACAAACAGTTTTTCAGTCCGCTGTTCTTTTGATCAGTTTCTCCGTCTGTTGGGCGGAAGGGAATTCCCACATTATCTTAATAACTAGAAATATTACACGTATATGTACATACATTTAAAACGTTCCCTTAGTTTTCTCAGTTATGCACTTCATACAAAAGAATCCTTGCAATTACTCCTTCAATCTTACTGTGTTCTGTTGTGTGCCCCATCCACCTATTCATTCTGATGGACCGATTTCAGACTTACACCGTTCTCCATGACCAAGTTCATCTGAAGTTTGGAATGATTTCTTAACCGAGGAAGTACTTCAGTATATTCTCAAGCACAGTTACTCATGCCAGTACCAGCTCATAACACAAACTTTGGAGAGTTGTAGTGAGTTATCCCTGCAAACTTCGGTATTGTAATACCAAACCTTCCAACCGTGAACAATGGCAATGGCTGGTGTAATAGAATGGCTGGTGTGTAATAGAAGAACTATGTAAATTCACGCGAATGTCACTTTGAGATTGGGTCAGTATCTTTTTTAGTAAGGTCCTAAAACAAAAGTCCATTGAGTAACTTCCTCGGAACTGTTTGAACAGTCACAACTAATTTGTTATGGTTGGCACAACGCCCACCGACGTCAAAATGTTCTCAGGAGACCTATTGTCGCTCATTTGAAATATGGCTGGTTCAAAGAAATGTTTATGCGTCCAATGAGGTCGAATAGTCGTCATTACAGAAAAGCAAGGCGGAGAATAATGTTAGCACATTGCCTCACAGCTTGTCCTCCAGAAACTTGGATGCCTTTGTCTTATCAGCTGAATCCGAAACAATGTAACTTCCTTTTAGTTTCTGCAGCTCCCCGGATGACAAAATGTCTGACAAATTCAAGTAACTGTAAGCAGTGTCTGAAGCCACAATACTGAATTTGGCAGTCTTTCGTAGTTTCTAGCTGTTACGTTCTCTTAAGAGGTGGGAAAGTTATTTTAGAATGACACCGGAATACGAGGGATAATTACCTACCGAATCCTAATTCACTGATTGTTCCTTTTCTGTACCCTGGCGCAATATTTCAAAATTCTAGCACGACAAACAGATAGCACCAGAAATGCGACAGTAGCTAAACCTATGTGTTTATGTATTCAGAGTAAATTTTGGAAACGCAGTGGTTAGTTGATGCACAAAACTGAGTTGGTAGTAATTTCTTCAAGTGGTGAAAAGTTCGTCTCATTTCAAGCGAATATCATGACTTTGTTTTGTTTGCTTAACATTACGCAGCAGCCTCTAAGTAGCTAAGAGGGTGACCAATTTAACTAGACGAGTGAAACGTACATGTGATAGTTACTCACTCGGAGAACCACTAAACACGGGAAAACACGCGATATGGATCCCGTGGTTTAAGAGTGATTCGCGCTGTATCCCATCAAAGTACGCGTTAATCACATCACAATTCAGGTGGTCGTTACCGAACTAACCCAAACAGCAGACTTCAGCCATAGTCATACTGAACTCGAAACTCTACTGCGGTATTCGTTAGTACTCGGAACGCGGTCATTGTCAATAACCATGGAATATGCAGCAATATAGTTGCAAAGAATGTACGATTGTTTTCTCGTGGACTGAGAATGCTTTCTTTGTGAAGAACCCACTGAAATCTACTGCGATGCACCAAACCAGTTTTGTTGTACTTGTTGGCTTGTTATAAAGAGCTTCACGAAATCCGCGTTGACAGGCGTAGAAATATTACCATAGATTGTTAGTGGGTACCAGCGGATGTAAAACAGTGTCTCACCCACTCAGAATGCATCAGCAGGACAGCTGATTGCTACCATTATGTTACATAAATTCATCTCTAGAAATAGGCGCAAACTAAATCAATTTGAGGTGTTTAAAAAGGCTCAATGACTTTATTGAAATAACGCAGCTTCTGAGGGAACAAAGCAGAGTTACTTTGCGGCTTCAGTTATTTCGTCCAATTTTAGTGTCCAAATTGTTCATGTTGAGTTTTGTAGCAGTGCTTCCAGATTGCACTTAGTTGGTTCGGTAGGCGTTGAGGATTTTATGGGGAGATATACTCCTTTTACTTTTTATGGTTCTCACCTGCCTGACAAAACCAGGTCAGTTGTGAATGTGTTCATCTGACTAGCTGTTCATCAGAGCAATTTTGATTTAGTCGGAGTATAGCACTTCCTCCTTGGGAAAGTCATTTAGAATTCCTGGTGACACATACTGATTTGGAGGAGGACGTTCTTTTGAATGCACAGTATTTTTTTATTTCTCTTTCGATATGTTCGTTAATCATCCGAGGACAGTGAATTAGTAAATAACCACTCATCACTGAACTCATATAGATCACACCGTAATACTTCTTGCCGTGTGCCTCTGAGTCACGTGCTAGTGATGGCCTCTGTCGAGATCATACGGCATGAGTGAAATTTGAGTGTGACTGAAAACCAGTGTGTACTCAATAATTCGTTTTGACTCATACACTCATGGATTTCTATGCAAGGGGACCTCGATAAAGTAGATGTATATGAAGCGTACATAAGCAGCGGTGACAGAGGATTAGAACATTAGGACAGACTGCTAGGTGAGCAGAGCTTTCTATATACTCCTCAAATAAAGCCGTCTTTGCAATTTCAAAGTAAACCTGGTGAGCTATCCGCTCCGAACGTTTCGAAACTTCCAAATCGACACATGTTCAAATCAAATAAAAGTAAAAATTTGCCCATTCTAATACCCTGAATGTCATGCTATCAGATGATGTCTAAATACAGAGAGATGTATGGTTCCTCATTGACTGCAAAAGTATAAGCGAAGCATTCTTCATCGTATGTTGTTACTGAATTCGTGGAGTGTGATGTTAACACGTTCTTCAACTTATCCGTTTTATTAAAAATTGTACATACTATGTGGGAAAATTCCTCACACGCAACCTCACATTATGTTTCGGTAGCAATATGTTTGTGAGTTGCTTGTCGGCCATCGAAGGTTTTGAAATTATACGGAATTCAAATTGGCACTGTCGCGGTTTATTCCAACCTAGCGATTCTTCTGATTAGTTTTTTTCAGATTGGCGTAACTGTCTACAGGATTTTTGTTGTTCTCGAATTCCTAGGTGGCGATATCCTTATCTCCTGGCGTAAATCCAGCTAGTCTTCTTGCTGTTGCCTACAAAGTTTAACACCAATATTGCAAGCTGTTAATTCTATCTTGTAGAGTTTGAACGAGTCTTTTGTCTTGTTACTTCATTCAAACATGAAATTACGTGGTGTCCGGGAAATGTTTAACGTCGACTTTGGCTTGCGCATCATGGAGGATCACGTGATTTTCGTCTTATCAGCAAGCCATAAAAACCGACTCTTCGATTCAGCTCATAGACGGAAGCTCAAATTAGGTATCCAAATTGAAAGACACTTGGAATTTCCCAAGATTGTTAGGAGCATCATCAACGGTTTACATTCTGATGGTACAAGTACTCGGGCTTAACACAGTACTGGCACTGCAAACCACACGGGCAAACTAGGTAACGAATGACTCTATACTTTCTTAAAAAGCGAAAACCTGAAACGATTTCATCGCTATAGCAGTTTATTCTTATAATCCCGCGGATACTCTTCTAACATGATCAGGATTACTGAAGCGACTATAGTATATGAAGTCTCCCTGCAACTTAGTGGACTTGACTCCCCTTACGATATGCTTCCTGAGGTGTGGATTCGAGTTGGGTTATTGTGGTCGGCTTCTTTAACTCCTCGAGAACGGAGCCTCTAGAACAGTGCGAATGGTCATGGAGGAGCACCATGAAGGACGTCTCTTGCCCACCACTTGCTCAGGCCAAGATATTGCACCAGCTATCTCCGACCTCCAAAACACCTGCATTGCTCATGTTAGTGCTATTCGTTTCACCGGTCGGTCACTCTCTACCGTCCAATCCTGGAAAATGCGGAAATTTTAGAAGACCAGTGGTGGTTTTTAGAGTGATCCGGTACGTATTCGCGAATCGTTGGTCCCAAATCCGCCGCATTGCCGCATTGTTAATATAGTATTTTAGCCCGCACATGAGAGGTTCCACATATATGGCAAATTAGGTAGTTTGCTATTTGGGATCACTATTCGAGAGAATTGCAGTACCTGTAAACTGTCATGCTTCTGCATGACAGTATCACTATTTTCTCTTACTACGAATGCCCGTTGACCAGTACATGGAACTATATCGCAGTGAGCCTTTGTGCTTTTAATAAGCTAAACTACCTTCCGCATCGAAGAAACATTAGGGGTTTCATTTGAGCTCAACTATAAAAAGCGGTTATTGGATTTAAGGTGTTTATTAGACTCATTCATCAAAAGAAAGGGCAGGAAGAAATATGTAGCCTTTGGGTAACCTGAAAAATTGAAAAGTTAAGATAAAACTATTGTACGGATAAATTCCTTCTGACTAAGCCCTTTTTAGCATTTAATGACAAATTTTCCGAAAAAAGTAAAAAAAATATAGTCGATGCCAATTCACCTCGTAGTAAAGCAAATGTGATCTTTACTTATTTATGAGGTGAAAATCAGGATATCTCAGAATTCTTCAGGAATGACAGTAGGTTGACCGCCTGAAGAAGGTCAAAACCACTTTCAAGAATTTAGAAATGAGATGTATGGAAAATATATACGGTCTACCTAACTTTAACGAGTCATATGGCATTCTCACCAAAAAAACTAAAATCCCGTACAGCAGTCGGAATTGCATTTATTCATGTTTATTATTATTGTCAGAATTATTTTAATTATCATCCAGGCTCGGTTGCAGCATGGCCTCAATTTGTGCTCCCGGGCCCTGCGTACTAAAAATTGGTGCCTAATAAATCTCCGACTCCTGATTCATCCTCCGCAAACCTTGCATCAACGTGAACAAAGCTTGACTCAGATTCACGTAAAAAGCGATCCCGTTTCCTGTCTCACCCTCTTCTCAACGAAACAGATAATGCAAGGTTTCAGTTCTCATTCAACTCTTCGCTCAAACGCGGATTACACAAAGACTGACATGTCTGTCACATCGCCGTAACTGTGTAGGTACAGCTTCTTAAGTCAATAAAAGACAACCAAAAACTAACGAAGCAAAATGGCAGTTAAACACGGCACAATGTGTTCCTCTGGTATGAACCGTCTGGTGAGTATATCATTCTTGTCGGACATTAAATCAGCACTATTTTGTACATGGTTTCGCTGCTTTTGACTTCAAGACTCAAGGACTGATGGGTTGAAAATCTCCCCAGCCCCTGTGAGCAAACAGAAATTTGGTGTTACCGGATCCATGCCAAAAGGCGCGGAAAATCAGGATGAATACTAGAGGATGTAGGAACCAATTTCGATGTGCGGAACGATTACCCCGTCAAGAGATACCGTAGAACATGTATCCCACAGCCAGTAATATTTGTCCAAGCACACACAAAAAACATATCTGTCTTATTATTCCTGAAAGTAATTCCGTCCCAAAACAGTCAGAAACCTGCCATGAAATGAGAAGAGTGTTGTGCTGTTGGGATCTGGCAAACACCATAACAGTTGGAACCAACAATGACCAATTAATGTGAGAAATCGCAATCCAGTCGCTACACAAGGGTCGCTTTGCCAAGGATTCGCCCAAATAGCTGCTTTCAACCTTTGGCAACTTTAGAAACTCTATTTGCTTCCATAACTGTTTACAGCGGAGACTCCACCCCACTCATGGTTAGTGGTGGTTTATAATTCACAGAATTCGCCATAAGTTTAACTGTATACAAATTTATCAGATTCGTCCCACGATCTTCCGTGAACATTCTGTGAACATTCTAGTGAAAACCATCACGCATGTTACAGTAAGTGTTCACGTATTGATAAATACATGCTTGCTTCGTATCACGACCTCTCGTACTACAGTTTGCTCTGTGGTAAACGGAGAATAGACTGCAGATGTTTATCCTGAACTTGCCGGTTGAACCCGTCGACTGTCTCCAAAGAGAGCCTTCACTGCAATTGCATGATTATCTAAGTTCACCTCAAAATCAGGGGGATGGAGCATCGGCCGTTTGACTCCTGTAGCTGGGATACAGGAACAAGGTGGCGGCCTTGCTTGAAGTTAGATAGATTGGAAATCAGGTTCATACGTATTTATTTCCTACCATTATTAACAGAGGCTCGCTTCTCACTTATTCTGACCTTTTGACCTTGTGGTTCAAGTTCGTTGAACAAATGGACGCCTGCTACCTCACTGTCTGTGTATGAGCGACCTGAAAGCTGATGTTGCTGAGTGAAGTCGATAGTGTTGATCACGACTATTTACAGCGGAGCGAGTCTGACGGGACAGGATGAAATTACCGGAAATCATGACGTTTAACTGGGCTCGCATCGCATTTAGTCTGATGGGGATTCGAACGGGAGTCACTCCCACAATGATAAAAGCATGATGCGTCACATCACATACAAAATATGCCTGAGGTAAACACTAGTTCTTTGATGTTCCGGTTAGAGTACAACAGGAAAAGTAATACGGAAGAAGCACATGACATTTTTGGATGGTAAGCCTCCCTGAGGGAAACAAAGGCGCTTGAAATTTTACAAGGTTGAAACTCTCTTATTCCTGGGATAAATCAATGGGTGTTTACGCGGGAACATAAATGAAAGCACCAAACTTACTGTGTCTAATCATCAACAGTGGATATCATGCTTTACGTCTGGAATAGCTCACTGAATGAGCAAAAATAAAATTGAATGGTTGATGAGGATCAGCTAATAATTTGAACAAATTTCAGACCATAGCTGAAGTTAATCTGATCATGTGTTTCGTTCTTATCCCAATTATTACCATTGCGCATCTCACGTATTTCCGGGAGTGTTCAGTCGTTCGACATCCTGACTACAGCTATGCCTTTAGACAACGGGTGCCTCAACAGCAACGTGAACAAGATACCCCAAATAATTTCCATCCGGAATGGACCACTTGTAGTTTGGTGTTATTACATATGAATATATTAGCTTGGACTAACTATTATCCCTTGAGTAAGTGGCCTCATATTGATTTCAAAAAACATCTCAAAAATCCCTATTTTGCGTAATCTGTTATGCTGGATGGCCAATATTTAAGGTTTTCATCTCAGCAAGGCAAATAATTATTAAATTTAGCGGGCAAGTTGTAGAGAATCAACAAGATCACATTGTCAACTGAAACGATGGACCCTTTTTGGAAAAAACGTATTTTCAAATGAGATTATTTGAAATCGACTGGTCATGAGGTTAGAAAAAAATTGGAACTGTTCCTCAAAACCATATGCGATGCACATTTGCCTCGAAGTTTTCTGCATAATTTTTTGTGGCTATTAACTAGGATGTCTTGTTTTTTACCATCCTAATACAGAAAACAGTAAAGTACAGACCAGTACAGTAAACAAGCTGTTTGGCATTTTATGTGCACATAAGTAAATCCGATACGACGTGTCTCTCAAAGTGACACAGTCGTCGAATTTCAAAATGTTGCTTAGAGGCATTGCGTTAAATAGCAATAGCCGTCTGGACGATCTTGTAAGTGATATAGTATCACGTAAGTTGCATGAGGTTTAGTTAACTTCCAGTCACAGCTAATTCGCACGTGTCTTTCGGATACGTCCAAATGTACACAACTAAAAGCTTTTGGGTTTGCATGAATTTGATGCATGAAAGATACCTGGTGGATGGTACACCTATGATCTGCTGTTCATCGCTGTTTCCGATCGGCAATAATTGAAGGTGCATGAAAGATACCTGGTGGATGATACACCTATGATCTGCTGTTAATCGCTGTTTCCGATCGGCAATAATTGAAGGTTTCATCTGGTCCAACCGGACTTCAGTAAACAAAACTGGCCTAGCTGATTTTAACATTCCTAGAATTATCAGGTTCAATAGGGTTTTATTCTTGCGCGTGGAATCAGTTGTCGCTCAGAAATTAGGAAGCACTTTAGACTTTAAATGCCTTCTGATGTCTATCCATGTAAACGATACAAATGTAGGTGGTGCTAATTCAACTGACTAATAAATTAATGCAATTACGCTACCGATGGTACCTTCTCAGCTGTTCTAAACAAAACGCCGCTTCCCAAGAAAAAGTGACGACAAATAGTGATGAGCGTCTTTTAGAAAATATCTCAAGGTCATGTCTCCTAACTGGCTAAGTTTATTGATGTGATTATTTACAACAAAATCACGACTGGTTTGAGAACTCACAAATAATTCCGTATTTCGCTATGCATCCTTCTACAGATAGAGAAAAATTGTCAAGTTGGCAAAGAGTGCAAATAAACATGATAGCAAAAAACATGCTAAATAATGTAATAATATAGGCAAATTAATATCAGCGGTGCGGAAGGAATAAAGTCTAGTTTTTTTGTTACAAGATATAGCGCAACATTTGCAGGTGGACATTCTCATTTACGAGTGCACCCTGTAGTTAAATGTTCTTGAGAAAACAAAGGTTCTGCTTGAAAACCGCGAATAATATTTGTGATCACATAATTACCTCATTTAGAAGCTAGGCACATCTCGGCTGATATTGAGTAGACTAGGGGACAAAAGCACCGCACAAATGCCCTCAGCCACTGGTGTGCACAAACAGACTAGTTCAATAGCACGCTTCGATGCAAAACACTGCCTGTTTCTCTGAAGAAAATAATTCCAATTTTGTTGCACAAGTTAAAGTGAATTTTAACTTGGAGTCAGGAGCTGGGGGGCTGTGTGCATAATAGGGTGAACCTTCATATGGCAAAATTAAATCAGCGTCAATTAATCGTATGAAAACCAATTAAACCTACAAAAAATCATAAAAAATAGGGCAGATCAAGCAAGATGAGTTGGATACCATCTACTCACGACCCAGGTACTATAAATGTGATATAGTACCACAGTAGGAAAAATATTGCTCCACAAAATCCCTCTGATAGCAGGCTGGAATAAGCCTGGAACTGGCGTCAAACACGATTGGGTGAATTAACCATTGAGTCTAATATTCATGTGTCGTTCTGATATTGCAAAAATCTGCATCTTAAACGACTGTAGTAATTTAATTGCAATATGCACAGAGCTACAGCTTTAACTAACGCTGTCGGTGTTTTTAAACTCTACCATCCATAGGCTGAGTGAATTGAACTTGCTATGTGGCTGGTTGAACTCATACCGAATCGTTGTAACACTAAACATTCCATTGTTAGCGACATTTTGGACACATGTAATAAACTTTTACTGAATATATGAGTCGACGACGCATTAGCCATCATTTGCTAGCGGACCACATTCCACTCTGCACCTTAGGATTCATCCCTGGTACTAATTTCTGCAGTCTATGTCCTCTGGGAGTATGTTGCCGTAAGCCGGCTAAACTGGTATTCAGAACGTCTTCCTTAGCCAAGTTTGGCCAACAAATTGCTACGCCATATGTATCTCGATCAGTTTCCAAATGTAAAGAAGACAAACAATGTCAACATCAGTAAGTGCAAAAATTTTTAATTACGACCGCTTCAAACAATCGAATGACGAAAAAGACGAAAGCAATAATCTCCATTGACGGGATGAGACGTGACCTAAACGGCCACACCTTTGAAAAAAACACCCGGTTAAAGTTGATGACATGCGATTTGAACTCAGTACATCTAACTATCGCCGAACTGCGAGATTAATTTATCCAAAAGACGTCAGCTTGTGTAACCGATTTTCCCTGGACACATAAGTGGATTAAATGCAGGTGGTCTTCGTTCATGTCACTTTTCGACCCTGCCCTGCCTGAATAATTTAACTTGAATCTTCTTTTCAACATTTTAGTTTGTAGAAAAGTGATAAGCAATGCTGACATCATTGCTTTCTATAAAATACGTTTTCACTGTTTTCTCGGCGCACTACGTTTCCCCGATGGTGCGAAATATAAGTGAGGACCACGGAGCTGAATGTCGAGACATTTAGCAAAAGGCTGAATGAAGGGCGTGTCTTTCATAATTTTTGTATACCAAAAGACTTTGTTGAATGTACTGTTAGCAATACTGATCAGCCGTGTGTAACTGGAAGACACAGTCGTTTCAGCAGCATTAGTTCTGCATACGCTGTTGTTGGACAACGGGTTTGCAGTTGGGCATGACTTAACTCACAACCACTCTAAAATGCATTTCTAGTTGGAACCGACGAATCACTTGACAAAAGTTCTCCTTGGGATGAAAATTGTCTATTGCATAAAACTCAAGGCTGGGGAAAATGTTTAATCTCAAAACCTTCCCCAATGACTCCAATCACTATTGACCAAAGAGAAAATCCTCAATTATTTCATTTACACTTGTTACAGAATCGTCGAACTAAGGCAGTTAAGGCCACCATCAGCTAGACCGAAGTAAAGTTCCGAAAAAATATTTACATCAAATGAGGATACTCTAATTTGCTATCGCGCCTCATGATTTTCATTAAAGTGAATTCACAAAGAAAGTTTTATCCTCGATTCACGCAGTGTTCACTATTGTCATGCTATGACAATTGTCTTAGAGGAGACGTCCACGTCTCTTTACTGTCCAGCAATAGGTCAGATGCAGGAGAGCGTCAACTTCGTTTCCAGTGATGAGTTAATTTTTCAGTGGTTGTGGCAAGGCAATGCAAGGTGAGAAGCTGCAACTCTTACACTGGTACGGGGCTCACACACATAGGGTTTGATAGTATAAACGGGCAGCATCAAGTAGAGTGTGGTGGAAATCGTTTTAAGGTCGTTATTGTTGAAAAAAGTGAGTCACTTGAAGGGTCGTTGAGCGATTGTAAAACACCACTAGGCTCCTATTGCATTTGCACGTGCATTATATATATGTATATATATATATCACAACTGAGAGGTAGATACGGAGTGATGGGTAGACAATGTCCTCACTGAGTGAGTACTCGGATGGAGAGCTATTCCGAAGATGGCAATTACGGAAGACGAGACGTACTTTCAGTTACTAGATGCCCCCGAAACTCGCACTTAACCGAACGTGTGGGAGGTTGATCGGATTTTGTCCCATTAGTTTCCGGAAATTTGAATTATTATCTTACGGATTTTATTCTACCCCCTCACTTCTATGACTTCCTAAATAAAACGCTAAATTGTCTGGTCAAACACAGAATGTTGTGGAAAATTCTTCGACGACCCACGACCGGATAAGGTGACTGTCATACGACGGTGGACTAAACACATGTGCACGACACGCCATGGGTGTAGATACACACTTATATATAGACGAATATGCAAAGCTGATGTACTTCCTAATTTCGCAAATGATATCACAAGAGAGAAGTCAATCCGATCAAAGAAACATTGAAAAATTCGACTTACTTTCGCATTCTCTCTCCGTCGTATCTCCACATCGTCCTAAATGTGTGCGTTATAGGTCAACATTTGTCCACTTATGTACCGGAAAAAATGAGGTACCGCCTTATTATACGTATAGTACACCTTCTATACTATGACCCCAGAAAATAGGATGTACTAATCCTAGTAAAGGATAAACACATTGAGTGCACATTCCCAACACTCAAGGACCACAGGGTGGTCCGCGTGGTAAACGAAATGTCGTCTTTTAACAGACTAGAACCGATCAGCCTAATAACGTTTTACAGAACAGGTTTCACAAATAAGCGCTTCACACTTCTAGCCTTTGGAAATGTTTTTTTTTCTAAATAAATGTCAGCAAAAGGCACCACACTTCTTTTCCTGTTTGGTCGTCGTATAGTTCATCACCATGTGCCCTATTTTATGTTCACTTACCGGAACAGCGATTCTTTGCCGAACGTACACACCGTACTGTAAATGCAATATACCATGGAAACGGGGTGCTGATAAGCACGTTGCCTTGGCTAGAAATACCAAGTCCAAGTTGTTATATATATATATATTTATACAATTGAAATGAGACCATTTGGGTTATGTAGGGACGGTTTGTCTCCTCTTCGGATGGATGACGGTGGAAAATCGATAAGCTTCACTTTCGTTTATGATTGATGGACAAAACGGTAATTATCTTCATATGTTTTCCACATCTTGTACTTGGTGAAATCCATTATTTTGACCAAATGTTATGCTGTGAATTTTCAATAAAATTGGACTGTGTGTGCAGTAGAACTCTGTTCAGCGACCATTCTCTTTCTCGGTTTTTCGAAAGCCATGTCAGAAAAACGGAGTTAGTAATGCTTTGTGGTAAATAGGCACCAGATACAATGAGTGCAGCATCGTTTAAGTGTCTCACTGTCATGCTACCCATGCTACGGGCAGAGATACTACCAAGTTTCCCAAGCCTGGATAGACGCAGTCCGGATGCGGAGGTTGGGATAAAACCGCATACCTTATCGATAAGTTCAGACCTTAACCTGTGAACAGCCATGGCCTCAGGTGCCAACCATATGTCTGTGGAGACGGGTTAAGGCTTGTTTTTATAGAGGTCGCCGTCGACGGATCTCACCACATTAGCGGATAGACGAAATATGTGTAATCATTAATAAAGCCCTTCACTGCAAATCACATCACAAAGCACTGTTCCAATGGTTGTTGGAATCACACCATTAGATGTATTGTAAAGATAGCAAAGTGAACTGCGTTCGAAAGCTTGCAGCAGTTTTGATCATTCCAGAGTAAGTAAGTTGTTTTTAAGCTAGGCAGGCGTAGTGCTGGTAGCGTGGATATATGTAAAGGGGAATCACTTTACAAATCCTATAAAACACAATGTCACATTACAACACTACAATCCAGAACAGACGGCTACTCACAACTTTTAGTGAGTGAAGGGTAGAAAATCGTGATTAGAGACAGAAGCGTAATCCCAAAGTTTCTATTCTTCGGGTTGAATCTTCACTGAATAGAGCTGGACTACGTGTCAAACACCAGGTGAAGATGACACCCATCTAAACGCTTCCTTCCTGTATTTAACACGCTCCAGAGAGGATTCAAGCTTCAAGGCCGATATAACTCCTAATCTTATGTGTCAGATCCTCCCAAATCAATTATTACCATGTTAAGGCAGTTTACTGATTTTTTTACATTTATATTTGTGATTTATGAGTAATCATTACGAAATGTGGCCTAGACCCCGGGTGGTTTTGGGTTACACCCCCAACTTACGTAAGCTTATCTCATGCGTTGCCAGTTATCTACCAGCCCGCCTTTCTCAACCGTTCATTTCCATCCAAAACGAATGCTCACTCAGAGGTCAACCAAATAACCGGGTCTCTTCTGTAACTTGCACATAGCGTCTCTCAAGTGGATTGCAGTCCCTTCCAGCTGGGACGACGTGTTGCTCTGCACTGAGTCTCATCTTTCGCCGTGCCACAGTGGATTGTCTGGTATTCTGTCTGACTAAACGAACGCCAACTAGTGGGTCTCATCTTGCATGACGTGATCATCATTATCATCATCATCATCGTCAGCTGTAAGGACCGCGTACTTGCCGTACTGTGGTTGTAGCTGCCACAATTCCATTTACCAATGATTTGGAAAGGTGAGGTAGGTAGCTGCGCATTGGAGGCGGGAGCTGATAAATTGGTGCGTAAATACACCACTGTCAGTGGACTGTTAAGTGGGAGAAGTGGGAATGGAGCTATGCACTTAAGGCAATTGCTTGGATATATGAGCACCATTGAGGGCGCGAATGAGCCATGTCTGACAATGTCTCTGGCCATTGATGTCCGTTTCAGGGTCCGTTTCATGCTCCGTTTCGGGGTCCCCATCCAGGAAGACGGCAGCGACCAGCGCAGCCAAGTCACTTTTGGCTGCCTCTGGCTCGTTTCCACCCTTAACGTGGTTGTGCGAAAAGAAGCCTCTGAGGAAGTCGGTCGACTGGCATACGGAGCATGTGGCTAAGTCAGTTTGATCTTTCGAACCGTTAAATCTGGGTTAGATATACCATATTTGATATTCGGAATCCTTTATTTACGCGTAACCCAAAGTTGTGTTCGGTGAATTTTATAGCGACGAAAAAGTAACCTTCTAAATCAACTACGTTTACAGTCTGTACAGCATTGTTTGACGTTTCTTAAATGTGGGACTACTAGCTTAATTAAATCCTTCAACGCCTGGAAGGATTTGCCCAATCCACTTGAGTGCAAACATTTTCAGTGTTCAGCGGTTTCCAGTATTGTTGTACTTGTTTAATTGACCATTTTGTTTTATTTATTCTTCACTTTAATTTCACTTTAATTTTTACTAACCATTCGATCTCCACGAGTTAGTCCGTACGATGCTCTGATGCATCTTGAGAACTTATGATGTCACATTGCTTAGAAATCACTCTCCTTACATGTCGAGACAATCGACAAATTTTCCAGTTGCTGTTGTTACCACGTTTCACTAGAAAGGCATGCTTGAAGTCGCGAGATCCCAACCAAACTCGCTTCTCCGAGGAAAAGAATGGCACACGGCATAATACTCAACGGACTGTCAACAAAATTCTCAATGGTGAAAAATCATTTCCCAGAAAAACACTACAGAGAGGGCGAAACTTACTCCAACAGACGACATCTTCAGGTAATCCAGTATGATTGCAGCCCACTAATATGAGAAATTGCCGGAGACAATTCAACTTAATATCCCAGGAATGGTGGAAGTGGAACATGTTTTGTTCTGAGATAATTTGCGGCCAAAAAGTAACAAACATTGATTGGGTCCATACGCCGTACAGAAATAATTTAATGAATAAATGCATTCAGAATGAAACCGTGGATGAAATAATTCACAGAAAAAGCTCAATAAAGACCCACATATGCATTCTTCGTAAGACAAGTCGTCCGTTGTCTGAATTTCCAGAGTCATTTCTGAGTAAGCTGAAACAAGAATGCTGTGAGACGGGTGCATTGAAGCTCACCGGAGGTAAAGAGAACAGACAGACAAAACAAATGCCACATTTTTTTGAGTTTTCGGTAAATAGGCGTGCTAATGTCATCTGCCGTTATATATGGACCATTGTCGACCAATCACCAGTACAGGAACCCTCTAATCAATTCTCCATCCGTTTAAATCTGTGGGAATTAACTATGCAATCCATTTTTATCAATGTCAGTATCGAACAGCGATAGTCCGTGAGTGGGCAACAGATTGAAGCTGGGTAACAAGACAGTAATCAACATGCATTTAGTATCGGAAAATCGTGGGCGTAATTAGCATCTTCATGAGATCAACTAGGTGCGTAGTTCAAAGTCATCATAGGGCCTTGTTGGGCAATTTCGATCATCTGATGGCAAAATATGAGAAAAGTATATCATGTTGACACTCGAGTGAATTGGTGGACGGCAGTTCATGTTAGTTAACCTAGAACGTGGTTAAAACGTGACTGTCATCCACTCCACAAGATATTACTGACTTGTTGCTCCATGTCAAAGTGAGCGATCAATAAACATGGGTTTTTCTGTTGGTGGCAGATTCAATTGACGGATCTACGTGTGAAATAGCAAACGACATGTTGGTACTGTGAGGAGATTTTGGAATTTTAATGGAGATTTCGTCCTGCCATTGGGGATACTGTATGCTGAAAAGCCGAGCAGCGCTGTACAGCTGTTTCATCCTTATTGGGAATCGTCAGCATTGACTGATGTGGTTCCATGATTGTAGGATGAGTGGCGCTATATCCTGTCTAAGTGCGAGTTTATCACACTACTGATCAGGCGCCCGTGGCCGAAAGGTTACGTGTTCGAACTATCGACCAGGAAATCATGCGTTCAAGGCTCTTTGGGGTCTCGTGATTTACGCTGTTGATGATTCTCAATAATCACAAAACAGCTGTGCAGCTTTTCTAAGCTTTTCAGCGTAGAGTTGATTCAAATAGGGGACAACGTTTTCACCGAAAAACTACGTTTAAAAATCCACGTAGTTGAATGTATATTCATTCTAAGTTACCGCCCAGCCGGGCCGATTTCCTGAGGGAATCTGACGTTTCGGTAAACTAGGTGACTATTCCGCTCGATATTATCTAGATGAATTTAATTCATACACTCTCCACCGTTTTTTTTACCCACGCAACATAGCACAAGACATACAACGCAATGGAATGCAACATTAACCTAATTCTGAATCAGCATGCCTGATGAAGGAAACCAAGGCATTTTCAGATAAACCTTAGGTCATTCCGAGCGCACTGGACACGCACAAAACGACTAATTAATATAGCCCCAGGCAATTTAGTTCTCTGTGCCTGCCGGCTTTGCACAGGGTAGAAAGAGGACTTCGGTATGGTACACCACTATGTAGCGACTCCAGTCATCTGGAAATGTGACCTACCTATCAATACACACCAGCAGTTGATGGCTTGTCTAGCATCGTACCTGCGAGCAATTTAGCAAATAGTTTATTTAACGCCCATCATGATTTCCCTGCTTTCCTCTCCTAGCTATAGCCTCCTCAGAACGTACACAGATAATACCTTCAATAGTTCCTACGGGTTGGTATTTTTAGCTAATGAATTTACAAGATTAATTTTCCTTTGAACTTTATTCTTCAAGATTATCTTGTGATATTTCTGGGGCTGTAAACTTGTCCGTTCTGAGGCATTTGCAGAACGTTGCATGGGGAAATTTGGTATTGTCTATAAATTCCAGAATCGAGTGATTTTTTGGAATAATAAACAAATATTGAAGGTAATTAATATAAAAGCCGTCGAATTTCATGTGTGTATGTTCTGCATTTATTCGTGTACACTGATCGATAGAGGAGGTCCTGTTTTTGGAACTATGCTTACTTTGATGGTCCAGTGTTACATGTTCTCTTTTTAGATACTTTTGCAGACACAATCGGTCAGTATTTCCGGTCTGTATTTCCGTTGACTGAGGAGCTAACTTCTACAAAGATTGAAACAGTTCCTCGGTTTCAGCTCAATCCACCATACATGATCCGAGGTGGCCGTTTCTGATTTCGGACTCCCGCATCTGCACCATTCTCGTCTGTGCAGGCTTGTTTGGTTTAGTCAGAAAGAAAGGAGCACAGGGCTTGTTTCTTTTCCGATCGCACTCAACAATCCTCGGCCGTACAGCGGTTTGTACTCCGTTAACTTGAGACGCGCCAGGCACTCAGCACAAATGAGTTATCGTTTTCTGCATCAGCCGAAGATTTTGATTTGTAGGACCAGAAGTAGGGGATGTTCCATCGAGAACAGTGCGGGCGTAGGTTTCAGGAATTCTGTGATTACTTTCCAGGTGCACCTAATTTGCGCAGAAATAATAACACACAAGTCAGACGAGTCTTTTCGCATGAAAGGTCGCCAGTTAGGGAGCCATCCAACAAAGGATGACGGGGTATCAGTGGAGTTGTTGGTGGCACTATGATCTGTGTGAACTTTGGTTACTCATAATGCCAATCGACCATTCGTGCCATATCCTAATGGCGCTGTTTCTTGTCGCAGTAATTGGCCACGATATATGTGGACGTGTGTGGGTTCAAACAAACGATGAGTAGACGAGGACTGCAAACAATTAGTGGGCAACAGTTAATGCCAACAGTTAATTGCAAGCAGAACTGCCACACGCTTTTTTGTCACTCGAGAATGCCGTGTGCATATCTGTTCGGAAACAGAAACTAACCTTGACATTCTTTGCAGAGTTCGAAGTGCATTCAGTTACACTTTCAAACAGTTACGGAAATATGTGCATGTTCGCATTTCTGATTCACTAGCTGCATTTTAAAACTGTTTGAGGGGTGATTGCACATTTCCGACCTTGAAAAGTCCCTGCTCGATCTTTTTTTCTCAGACCTATGTTTCATCTTTGCTCCCGCTGACGCAGTTCGGAAAAATAGTAAGACACACCAGCTATTCTACTTGCTTCAGCCCTTTCGGTTTTTCTAAAGTTTCTGAAACAAAGAAATCATTTTGTGCAATTTTAAAGCGTACAAACCCGCTCTGGTAAGCTTGCAAGCAATCCCCGGTTACTGCCAATGAAGGTTTGCTATAATTTTACTGCTTTGCTTCAGTGATATTGCAAATATGCCTTAATCCAGAATATACCAGAATATATTGATTCTGAAGGACACTTTGATATGAATTCGTGTGGCTGTGCATGCAGGCAAACAGTACAATGCACACGGCGATTCTCGATAAAAGTTCACTGAAGCGCTAGAACTGATAAAGCGATCTAGACCCCCAAAATGAAGACCGTCTTTGGGAACACACCCATCGCTATCATCCGTACGGTCCTTTGCACACGTGGCGAGCAAAACTCCTCCACTCAGCAAGCCACTACTACTACTAACCGCGTAAGAATAATGTCAAAAGCTTGTGATTGATCTGACTGTAATTTTGAATTCGGTAAATAACTGCATTGTCTTTTGTACGCATAACACTGTATATACGCGGACTGGTTCTCTTCTACCAAAAACTTGGAGATTTCACTTGAGATATGTATCTTATTTGAAAGACTTTCGCGGTTCTATTGAAATCAAAATGGACTGGATGATGTAGACTTGACTGAGAGATGGGGCTATCTGAATCTGAAACAGGTCTGTCGGTCAAGTGTTGTCTCAATAAGCCCACGTGCACAGCAAGAGAAACCACAAGCGGTCGGCAAGAAACAAATGTGTTACTGTGTGTTACTGGGTACAAGCCATTTGTACAGTTCAAGTTCGGAGGATCTACGATCGGCTAACAGACAAGAAGAGTTGAGTGTAACTAGTCGGCCTATGCACCGTAACAGTGTGCACCAGCGTCAGGTTGTTTTTACACAAATGCCCTGGCCTCACGCGTCAGCTCCTGCACCTTCTGGCAAGATATCACTTATCCTCAAGATAAGTGACCTTAACAATGCTTGACGGGCTGCCCCATCAAGTGTGAACTTTGTAAAGTACTGAATCCAAGGCTCCAGTTTATCAAACTTATCTGACACTGTGACAACAGCGGGATTTAGGCCGTTCTCGATTTCTAAGTCCGTTTTTTCCAATGGTGTTGCGTGAGTCGGCCATTCGTTTTACGCAGCCTATCCAGCATATCTAGACTCAAGGCACACTCAATTCCATTTATCTTGGATCACCTGAGGACAATGATGTATGGGATTCAATCAAACCAACCAGCTCAAATTATCTTACACAAGCACTGTATGTGAAAATATTTCAGGCATTCCAGTGTACTGCCGGGGTATCATTTATGATTATTTGCTGCACGTCCTTGACGGCGATGCTACACTGCACTAATACCCTATTGTCTACATGCAAGTTATAGTTCATATAGGCACAGGATACGACGCTTGCCTTGACATCAAGCAGGCTATATTTATCTTAATTATCAGTCATCAAGTTCATAGTCTAGTTGGTGTCAGGATGGCAGGGATCTACACAGCACAAAATGCCATGGCCATTAATCTGGTCGCAGCTCTCGGTCGCACCAACCCCCGGGCAGGTTTATAAACGTCAGTTTTTTTATAAGCGTTTCTATCTAGACCGGAGCTATAACAGCAACCACCATGATTATTCGTTCCATTTCTACATTCTAATGCGCACATAAAGCACAGGTATCCGCAAAAAGCAGCATGTGGAGCTTCGATTCGTGCGGCACTGTTCTGGCCATGAAGCGTCCCCAGTTGAAGAGTTGGCAATCGAGACAGTACTGGATGGACGTGGCATCTTCAAACTACTGGTGGTATCCACGTACAAAATGAACAGAATGAACGAATGCAAAACGTAATTTCAATTCACGTTTGTGCCAGTTTTGAATTTGGAGGATGGTATCACATTTAAGTACCTTCGACTTAAACTCGAAGTGAAGAAAGCTGATCACGTGGACATCTTTTCTGAGATAGTAAACCAAAAAATAGACCTAATCGTTTTTGTTATCAGGGCAACTGGAGCTAAGACAACCGCCAAAACTGGCACTGCTCATCTGCTGCTCAAGCAACTAGTGCTCGCTTTGAGACCGTTTAATAATGCATATGCTCCGACCACTTAACCCCTGCTAGACTATGCAGACATCATTGCTAGGAAACCTGAAGACGTTTGCTGTATTCATATCGGAGGTCCCAAGCCTTAGAGCCATAAAGGAGAAATGCAATCATGCTCTTATTTTGAGGATATGGCTCTATAACCCCAGGAATATTCGTCTGACGCCGTTTGATGAAACTGTTGACGGCTTCTTCAGCATGCTAAGATAAATAAACCTACTACTTTTCTCAACTTCCTCGTTCTGAAGTTGCCAAAACGTACACTGAATAAAAAAATAGTGAGATAAGATGCGTAACTGTAAAAAATATGGAAGATTACTCTGCCGATAACCGAAGCAATGTAGAATGGTGGAATCCCATTTCAAGAGCAGCTCCGTCCCTCTGGGCAAACCGACACAGATTAAGATTGTGTATTTTTCTAAGGATATTATAATGAGCTCATGTGGCGATGTTGTAGTGTGGTGTGTAAAACCACATTCGCTGCTTTGAATCAGCATATTTGCAAAACTTACTGAAATAGTCTAGCGCACAACCGAGCAGTCTGCCCCATGCAGAAGAGAGCAAACAGTTCTTCCATGAATTATATGCTTTCCAAAAAAGTCTATACCGAACCACTTGAATCCAATTCATGGATGCATAAAGACAGCACAGCGTTCAACTTCATAATCATTGCTAGCTCTTTACATCTTTATGCATGAATGCCGGTCCAACGAAGCTTCAGGTTCATCAGTACGGATTTTCGAGCGAGATAACACGGCGCTCTTTTTGCTGTCAAAATCCAACTTTTCGAGAATTGCTTTCCTAATAATCATCGGTAATCACAAGCATCATTTATGTCCCCAGCGTCTACTTCATCATTCCGTCGGTTCGCTGCTTCCTTTCCCTTCAGCTCGAGTGAACCAATGTTATGCGTCTGATCTAAGTATAGTTTTGCAGTTTACCAAGCTACTATCAAACGCTACCTATTAGGAAAGGGTCAGGATAAACTGCTCAACGGCTTCATTATTTTTTCAATCAACAATCTAGCGTTTAATCCACAGTTGTGCTAGACATTGAATATATTCCATAAAAAAGACACAGTACATGCTATCCAGTCACTCAGGAGAAAAACAAACACTCAGCAGTTGACAACGAGAAAAACTTACAAAACTTCTTGTGAAATAATGCCTAATTTAAGATGCGGCGTCCAACTGAGTTGTGCTTTTTTTAGTGCTTTTTGGTCGGTTACCATACCGGAATCTCGGTTTTTTGCCTACACTCCACGACGTAACAAATAGAATGTAGCAACACCTACAGTGCTAGAGTGTTATAGGTAATAAAACTAATGAATGTGCATGCCTCCGTGAAGAAGGGGTCGTTTTCCACAACCATATGACAATGTAACCACAGGCGATTGTTAAAGCAGTTATATCTCTTTAGTGGTTTGGAAAAAACGGACAGAAGATAGACACTAGCCTGTGTACTCATTTCATGGTGGTAGTCTATCAATGAGAGTTGACTCCGCAAAATTTTTCTCACAAGCGAGCTGTGTGGCGAGGTTGAATTGTGGAAGAAGGATTGTATTTGGGGATTTTCAGTTGACAACTTAGTGTGTTAAGCTGTTGAAAGCATTTTTACCCCAAAGTACATAGAAAGTGTCTCTTACATTCTTCAACCCTACAGACGAATTGGTGGCGGGTGGTCCGTTAGGTCCTGTTCTTGCAAATTCCCGTATGACCCTTCTAGTAAAATGTTTGACCGAGTGTGCACAAAAGCTGACCTATATGAAATGATATTCGGATAAGACTTTCTTCGTTGTCAGGGATGGGTGTATGTGCATGAGACTGGTCAAATGCTGAATACAATCCACATCAACCTTTCTGCTGTGAGAAGCAAGCGGTTGACAACTGAATACCAGTCCCGGGAATTTGGCCTACACTCAGGGAGGATCCATCTATAAAAAATACCTACGGGAAATACATATGGTCTAAAGAATAGAGGCCTACTTGGCAAACACAGGGAAGGTCGACAATATTGTTAAGCCCAACAAAAGGCAAGTTTTATTTGTAGACTCCTTCCTCGGGGTCGCCCGTAATATTACTTTTTGGCAGGTCTGTTCCTATTTGCAGCCTGTTGCTTCGTGAATCCGTTTTCCCCGAAATTTTTCCCAGATCGCGAATCACTAGCCACTGTCTAAGCAAGGTAAATGCAAATTTGATCCCTGAAACCAACATTCTCGACAGGAGCCGGAAATAAATTTGATTGGTAGATTTTATCGGTTGGTGGAACTCACGATCGGTGTCAGTCAGATTTTTCGATTATTTAGTTTGGCAATTTTTCCTTGCAGTAATTTAAGGAAGGATGAGTATCTTGCGAGATTTTCGATTCCTGACTGGTAGCATCCCCAGGCAATTTCAGTCACAACTTCATGATGTAAATGAAGTGCCCTAAGAACAAGCCCTTCATTGTTGTTAAGTGTCACTTGTATGGATAAAAAAGCTTTCGTGCCTGACATTATCAGTAACACTTGCATAAACCCTGACGGGTCAAACCAAGTAAAAACGGTTACATGTGACCGCGGTGTCACTCAAGGTGTTTTAGTACTGCACATAATCTTATATCAATCAGATGATAACAGATCGATCATGGTAAGTATTTGTCAACACCGTGCCTTCCCTCAATGTATACCTAATTGTTGTCAACGAGGAAGTACTTTTCTTACAATATAACATTTTTCCTGTCACTGGATAGCAATATAATATATATACATAAATATTCATTACATAATATAAGCGTGAACGTCGGTCGCCAAAATATTCCAAAAACACCTATGGATTTCTGTAACAATTCAAACCCTGCAATTGTAATCAAACGCAGCAGCTAGAGGTGTGAGCCACTCCGCTGATGCATGGAAATATATATATATATATATACATATACATATATATAATCATAGATGTATTCTAATAATGTCGGACTAAACTGTCGTGCGTGGCTAACATCTTTGGACACTAAAATTTTTTCATACCAACAAATGGAGCTTCCCTGATTTTGAATAGAAGAATGCTTCGCAAAACATCAAATTTTGGAGTTCGTGGTAAATTTGTCGTTTTGATGCCTAGTGGGTTACATTGCGAAGGGAATGTGCAAGTGCTTTGGTAGTTTAACATCATTTTAGGCTTCAACCGTCTGTTTACCAACGAATTTGGAGGTACATTAAGCGTATCCAGTTAAAATTCTGCAAGGGACGATGTTCCTTTTGCAGACAGGTTAAAATATTTGTGTTTTGAACGTAATGACTTTTCACAATCATTATACATTTTTTTCATTAGTGAAAGGTATACTTTTACTTTTAGTGGGGGTGTTTATCTCACACAAACAGTTTTCTTTGGCTAATCGCACGTACCCAACGGGAGACAAAATGTCGAACTCTGTAGCCGAAATTCCTACATGAAATAAAACAAGAACAACACTAAATTATCATCACTAATGGTACAAGCTGAGACAGTGATTTTGCAAGTGGAGCGAATGATAGCTTACTTTGCAGCGAATGAGAGAAAGTTGGTTTTATACTGACATGTTAGGATTGTGCAAGTAAATTCCGATATCACATGTGGAACCGAAGCTTGGTCTCACAAGTTTTTATCAAAATACTGGCGCCTGCTAAATCAGGTTAATTAGTTCGTCCTCGTCTATAATGTCCATGATTTCAGTACCGTACTCGAGAGTGACTCATGAATGGGTTAATAATTTCTTCAAATCGGCTAAAAGAGCAGCTCGACAAACATCTCGTTGTACAAATACAATAAAGTATCGAGTAGAGTATGATAATTAGAACCTGGTGGTAGCAACCCGCAGCACTTCAGTAGGCCTCTAACCATGCGGCAACAAATGATATTGTAAAACTTAGAAAGCTATAGCCTCCGATTCAACGAGGCTGCTTAGCCTATCCGGTATTATTTGCGGAACACTAGTGTGCTTGTTTCACTCGTTTGCACTAAAGCGAATCACATTTTTCGTTCGCTTTTACACTAACAAGTCTGATTTGTGGACATAAATGTAAAACGCCGGCCGAGTTTTAGCTTCGTAACAATTTCGTCGAATGTGATCTTATCAGACAGACACAATCTTGCAGTTGAATGAAAGTTGGATGGCCCAGTGTTGCTCTCTTGTTAATTTTAGCAACACACTGAGTTTCTCAGACACCGAACATTTATAGATAATTAACCTTAGGCACAGAAAGCTGGTGGAATCTCATAATTGATTGCTATGGCTTCGTGCAATACACAGCTATACCAACCTCCTTCTTTTGGAAGTAATATTTTATAGTTGTTTAGTTTGACTGACACAAGGCAATATATATTCGCGTACAAACTAGACTGTGAAGGCAAACATAACAAATCCACTTTTTGGTATTGTCCGCGCAAAAATTGTTGCCAAAAAATATTAAAAAAGCTCATATCCTATCCTTGCTTTATTACCGTGTTACTTGGTTTCAAAATTTTGGTGACCTACCTAAAATTGATATTCCCTCCTGTAATCAATCCGGTCAAATTTAATTTTTCGTACATATTTAGTGTCCCAAACTGTCACCTGACATTTGTAGATCAGGATTCTGTTTTCTTTCTATGCAAGCAATATTCTGTGCTTATCGTTCGCTTTCCTTCGGAGCCATGGTGACCGATTATGTAACATTTGTAAATCACTCACACTCCTCTTGGCTTTGCGACGCGTAAGATATTGCTCATTTGTTATCAACACTGCATCACAGTGCAGAGGAAAAGCATCTTAGAGGACATGAAACCTACTGTCGGATAGTCGAATATCGATAAAGGCACACAATGAGTTTGAACTTCGAAGGTCACCTCCGAGTTAGCTGCGCACTCAACTGCGCACTGACAATGTCTCCTCAACTGGGGACGAAACGTTTGCAAGTCAACTGCCAAGCTCGGCAAACAGATCAACTGCCATCTGATCAACCACCAGTAAAGCACAAATTTGAGGATCGGGGCTCATTGGGAAATTATTTTGGCACTTACAAAATACCAACAGCACACTCAGATAGACAGAAAGTCACATTTTCCGAGTATTCGTTTCGAGTGGGAAATTATTTTGGCACTTACGAAATACCAACAGCACACTCAGATAGACAAAAAGTCACATTTTCCGAGTATTCGTTTCGAGGACTCGGACTCTAACCTGCTGTTATACGAGAAATAATCAGCGCATCATTGATCCGTTAAACATAAAATGTACCCATCATCTCTTTTGCAATTCGCGAAGTCGTGGTCAAGGTCTGAGTTAACGAAGGGTGCGAATTTCAACTAAGGTGAAAACAAGGTTTAAATGACGGTCGCGGATAACGGAATGCTATTAGCACATTCATACGCTACCAAGATATCAAGTAAGTTTGAAGTGCGCAAACTGGCTGAATGGGCAACGTGGTATATCACATCTTGAGATATGTAAAACACCACCCACTTATTCACACGTTCAGTACGATGGACTGCATAATACGCAGCCAAGTATTCTCACAACGAGCAGGAGCTCGTACACAACTAGAGTTTTTCTAATTCACTCACCTTTAAAACGCGCTAACTGCTCGAAGTTGCCAATTTTTAGTGCGATATCGATTATAGGGCTATAATTAGTACCTGTGTAAATCGCGCCATGAAAATGCACACCATCAACATGACGCCGTCCCAGACGTTGGGCAATATGTGGTCGCGTTCTGTTCATCTACTGAGTAGATGGTAGATTTTTAGATAGTCAATGCCGAGTCACTCTTCAATAATCCATTTTGTTGGTACCTTAAACTTTTGAAAACTAGGAAATTTCAAACGCATACCACTTGAGTTCGGCTGCGTCCAGCAGTTGCATGGCATTCAAGAAACGTGGCAGTAACCTAGTAAAATGCTAACTCCAGGTTGAACGAAACCATGAGATTGTTGGATGGCTGTTCTTCAATTTGGATCGATCTTCGTTGGACATAGCAACTTTGGTGAAATTTCGCGATCGTTGGGTTTGATGCCTATATAACGTTTCTGCGTACCAAACGGTTGTTGTACATATTTCATTCACCCTCGGTCACGTGCATCATCTCGTTACTTTTCAAATACGATGTGACGGACACTAGAAGTATCATTGATTGCGCAATATACGTATATGTATATATACAGTATAAGCCTGACAAATTTCCAGACCTTACTCGAGTGCCAGTCAGGGTGTTCAGATAACGTTTAACACATCTTGGTAACTGCATGATTCGTTATTGTACTGTGGAGATGAATTCATTGGGCGTTCTGATCAAAAACTAAAGCGGATGACCTCTATCCCAACCGGTGTATGCTACTATAACGTGGCATCAAAACATGTATATATGATGTGTCGTAAGAGCACTGTATTTCTAACGGGGATTTTTATTAGTTATATTCTGCACCACTTGCACTGGAATGATATTTTCTAGTGTTCCAACTCCGAATGCTAAATTATAATCTCACCAAATGTATTCATATATAGTTTTACTTCCACAATCTCCAGCTGTGTATGCCCCTGGTTTTTCTGCTTCTTGCTTGAATATAATAGACTTCGTTGTATAGCGAATGTATTATCACCCATTACCAGAGCCGCCTCTTCATCTGACTCCATTCCAGTCAATCGCCCGCATCTACTGTTGTTATCTGCCTAGCCATTATGATCGTGACCCAGAGAGATAGTGTGAATCGGACTGGAGGTGTGAATTGAACCATTCTAAGAAGAGCTTGCCAAATACTGACTCTACTGTAGGACACTTACATGCCAAACGATCTTCCACTTTATTGCGGTGGCTGTTACAGAACGTATTTCGGTTGATGTGGCTACTAAAACAACGTTATCGGGGATGATCAGAAGTTTGAAATCCGCGAACGCCGACTAGTGAAAGACATTCAAATAGTAAATTCTTGATTGTTGTTCTATCTGGAGGAAAAAAGCTGAAAATTGTTCAGCTGTTTTTTTATATTTTGGATTACCACTGTACCCTTTCGGATAAGAGCTTGAAACCTTTTAATTAAACGTTGAACTCTTGTCAGTCAGATTAAGCTAGCCGACCAGCAACTCCCATCACAGGCATCCGACGAATGGTCCTCAGTTAAAGTGCATGCATCCAATAAACAAATAGTCACGTGGTAGTTTTGTGTTCCTATAAAATAAACAAGCAGAAGAGCAAATTGCGTCTTTTGGTAAAACAGGTATTGACTTCCTATCTTCAGGTATTGTGAAAATTTGATGAGAGCACCGTAATACTTCACAACCTTTCAAAGTACTACTATGCGTGTTCTACTGGCTTATATAGCAAGAAAAGGCAAGTTTTAACCAAGCCTGCTTCACCTTTCATATTCTTTGGACTTAAATTGTTGAAGATATTTTGAAGAATTGAACAGTATCACTTATAGCGCAATAGGTGTGGAACAGTTTTTCGCGAAAAAGAATAGATGGACTATCTACTAGTTTTATGGACAATCTTTCGCAAACAACTGCATTTGCAGCTTTCAGGTTAGCCCTAATGTTGTTCAGAGAATTTATGGATGGAACTTTTGTTCACAATCACTCGAACTTGCGAGCTAATTTCGGTGAATACAGTTCAGTCAATTCTCGATTGGCTTACGTACGTACGTAGTAGTTTCATGAAAATATCCCCACTAGTGCCTGATCGAACAAATGTCTTTATTTTTCACGAAGGAGTTGGTGAACACATAGAATCCAAAGCGGAATTTCCACAAACGCAATACAGAATCAAACCTGGTTAGGCACTCTCGTCACATTGCGAGTGTCTTTGACATAAAGCACCTAGTTCTGATGCTACGCATGTTATCAATCACTCATTATGGGCGTTCATTAGTTCCCGATGTGAGAATTTTACCTCAAAGTTATCAATATTAGAGAATCCGGTGTAGTTTAGGTTACGAAATGTTAGTTGATCGTACTAGACAACTTTCAAAACGCCTTACGATTGCAGAGTAAGAGCCTGGAGCATACACTGGTGATATTATTAGTAACATTGTGCAACAGTGCTAAAAAGAGTCTAAAACCGTATAAACAGCTAGATTCTGGCATCGTAATCAATTTCAGTAGCTATGAAAATACAAACAAACACAGTAGTTATTTCCTTGTTTCAATTCGCGTGAAAGTTTTGATGTCGGCAAAAAAAAACTTGCACTCGAATGCTCGCATTTCACAATGCTTGAAGAATGAAGTTGGCAGGAACAAAGTCTTTTTTCTGAGGAGGAATTTTATAATGAAAAATAGTGATGCTTCCTGCGTTTTTCGGTAAATGTGACTGTAATTTAGTGAATTGATTTAAAACTTCTTGGTTTTCATCCTACGAGCAGAACTCTATTTTGGATGAAAAGTTGAAAATAGTTTAGACTAGTTGTACATGTTTCCTATCACCACGCACTTTCCTATTCCTAAGAAAAAATAGCTTGTTAACTTTAAATATATGTTGAACCATCTGTGAAACGGTTCGCTAACCACGTTTGAAACCAAGCCCAGACCGACGGAGACTTAGTCTCCAGTCACAAGCTGACGCGTTTGGCAATCATTGGCTTTGTATACTCCGAATTGAAAATGGTAAGACAGTATAGAATTGATCGGTGCTACGCTTATCAACACAGGTGTCAAGTGATTATCCGCAATAAAGAATGGGTGAAAAATTGCTGATTTCGCAGCCAAATGTGCGCGGCTACTTGCATTTGAAGATTCCGGGTTAATTTGATACTGCTCAGAGAAATTCTGAATATTTCCGTCCATTGGCAACCACTTCCCCTGGCGGGATAATTCGAGTGGTATCAGCAAAATTCCCACTTGTCTTATCAAATACGTCAGGTTTGGATAGGATTCTCACAGCTGGTGGCTGGTTGGTTATTTTTTTAGCTTTCATGATCATGACAAAGTATCTGGTGAACGCAAAGTTTTAGATTTGAAAACTGCACAAATAAAACATTACGGAGCACACGTGGTCGGTTCTGAGAGGTTGCATTCATTTCACCGCGCAGTCCCAATGCTGTGCATGATATTGGCTATCAAGTAGGGGCGTTCATTAGTCCCCGATATTTTGAGCCAGTTCTGCATAATACTCAGTAGAGACTATTTCGCGATCTTTGATTTATCGTATATAGCCTGTTATGGTCGATCAGTGATTTGAGCGCAACCTTCAACTGGCCCCAGTACTTCGCCGTCTACGGAATGCAGCACGAAGGTCCATCCTTTATCCTCCTCTGTCACACAGCATGCACACAATATTTCGGTAAATATTTGATAATAAACAAAACAATTTAGGAATGAAACTTTAGGAACCTCGTGATGTAGATGGACTTCAAAAGTGGTCTGCTAGATGTCACGGACTTATCCGGGCCCACTAAACGGATGTAACCTGATCAACCAAGTCTCTTCTTATTTAGCGATTCCGTCGTTAGCAATATCCAGGACGCTTATGCAGTTGCACACTGAAGATAAATTATCGTGCCGAAATTTCTGCAAGCAATGTGTGAGTCTCGGCAGACAAATTAACTATCACTCAATCAGCAGCCGAGGTTTTGAGGCCTCACACAGTGCCCGGCAGCCATTAACCTCAGTTGCGCGAAAACCCTCGTGGTTTATTTCGTGTGATGAAAGTCACCACAAAATCTGAATGGCTGTTAGTATTTGTGCCATCTCCAAAGACCGCACAAACTTTGCTAGTAGATCATGACGCCTAGTGCGTGGCAAAATGTCCTGACAGGTATATCCTCATGGGCAGAAAGAATCATTTCTTTTGATTCCGGTTTATAGTGCTTGTAATGCACTTTTATACACACTTTGATTCTTTATTCCAGACCTTTCTTATATCCTCGTGAGATTCATGCAACGCAAGAGAAAACCAACTGACGTTTCGAAGAAGCTTCAAACAGTTCTTATCAAGGCAAGTAATTTCCCTTTATTCAGAAGCTAAATCTTGATTGAAGTTCAAGATGTTTTTTCCTGCGAGTCGGAAATCCAGGGGTTAAATAATCTTCCCAAGTTGCCAGTTTGTCTCGTTTTCAAACCGCCGCTTGTTGTGGCTCGCGATAAACATATCCTTCTGATACTTCATACTTTTCTTGAAACGAAAGGACATAATTTGATCCATATTATCCTTCACTGAATAAACTGTCGTTGTAACAAAAGGCGGAACCGGCCTACAGTGACATGGCTCTTGACGTTGCTGAGATAATGTTGGTGGATAATAGACTACAATTGCAACGTCCGTAGTCCGATGATGCTCTGATTTCACCTTGTTCAACCCGATAGACTACAATTGCGACGTCCGTAGTCCAATGATGCTCTGATTTCACCTTGTTCAACCCGGAAACAAGGCTGCAATAACCTTTTTAATCTTGTCTGTTTCCTTGCCTCGTGTGGCCATCGCCAAATTTGAAAGTCATTTACTTTAGTGAAATTTTTCACGCGAATTGGTTCGCATTCGTTGTATTCAGCGCCATAATAGGTTGACGCTGCATACCTATGATTATTTGGGTTTGTCTGCTCAAGTTACTGTGAGCTATTATAGGTCAGCTTAACCAGGGCTTTTTTCCCTATGACTGCTACAGTATGAGCGAGTAGGCAGTATGTATGTATGTGTATGCATTATGAACATAGTAGTTTGCTGAAAGTAGGGTAAATTTGCTAGAATCTCACTGTACTTGAAAAGATTTGCACCAAGTGGACATGAAGAAACACAGTGCTGAGGGTTGACGATTATTAATAATGGCGGTTAGACTCAAAGCTATCAATAATTGCAACCTGCATAGCGTGGTTTGCCTGTATTCATACCAAAAGTATCTTCTTATCAGAAAAGACCCCGAATCTGAACCGTTTCTATTGTATGCGCATTACTTAGAGATCTGAGCCAAGAAATTACAATTAACGCAGATTATCAGGTGCTTATCTTCGTAAAATTTGTCAACAACTGCTTTGATTAAGCGACTGTTCAGAATCAAATTGGATTGAAATAATTTGATAACAAGAGAGCTCATTTTTGAGCCAGCTCAACCATAAATAACACGCAATGTATTTGGTAGTATTTTAACTCGAATCACGAACCGCGAATGCTGTACAAAGATATATTGATAAATTAATCGATCTATCAAATGATCTGTAAAATTAAAAAAATATGTCAAAATTAATTTATGGAATTTTGGAGCACTTTTTGTGGCGTCTTTGTAAGCAGCCAAGATTAAAATGACGCGCAAAATTTTACTTTTGCCCTTCGTTCTCCGAAGTAAGGGGAAACGTTTTGATTAATTCTCAACTTCTCGACAAACAGTTAACTAGTCTACCGAAGAAAGCAAACACGAGAACTCATCCACTAAGAGATATAAACAAACTTTGGATTCTATCCTGTTGCCTGAGGATCATTCGTACATACGAAGGAGCTTAAGACAGTTTTATCTGTCTACAAATATATTCATTTTCTGAAAGTTTCTCCAACCATGCATGTTGCAAAGCAGAAAAACACTACCCCTCCGAGCTCTGTCTTCCTACGGTGATTTATTTAGCTATCTGTCGCTATTATGTTGATGATCAACCGATTTCATTGTCAGCGACAAGTGCTCAATGGTTCTAATTCCCTTCATAACCCCTTCCCCTTCATATAGGCTGCTTTGGAGTTGGTTTAGCATAGCACTATTAAAATAGAAGCTTTGGGAGTCTTGTGTATACCAGTTCCCGCTGCGATATTTTGGTCTTCATTGAAAACCAACGGAAAGCTTTGAAGTATTTGTTAAGTGAAACATTTGGTTGCATGTCCTCTGCAAACGAATCCACCATTGCCCACGGAGGTTCTAAAAGCGCCCTTTTTGTTTATAGTTTGAACTTTCATCCCGAAATTACAGTACCAGAACACTGTAATTATCAATTTTAAAATTGAGGTATAATAAATGGAGTCCCAGTAATCTATTAATTTACGTGGAACAATTTACACTTACAGAGGCAGATTTTTGCGCGAAAACATTCTGTGCTGCTTGGCCTCCTCACCAGTTGCGCTTCCAGTCCCCTCAAATACTCTCTTCTGGTCCCATATTTAAGTGGTCCCATATAAGCCGTTACCTGGGCGGTAGTGTGTAAGTGTACTGGGGCAGCCGTAAGAAACATTGCCTATAATGGTCATGACTGATCATATCGGAGCGACTCAGAAGCGAGAAAATGCGATAGCCTTCGATTTTAACTCGCATTCTATCCCTCGTCAGTCTACGACTACCACTGATGCCATAAGCATAATTTACCTACATACCAGTACTGCATGTTGTGTGAAAAAATATAGTCCAAAAGTAAATCGAAGAGTCAAATACATGACCGTGTAAAGTCCGATTGTAATTAAATGTGACATCACGTGCCTTCTTTGGGTAATCAACTGTATCAGACGATAGTTCTGAAATACACATACGTGGCAAATAATGAGGCGGATTTTCGGCTGTCAGCTTGTGAATCATGAAGCTCGCATTTAGTCTTTGTGACGAGGTCTTTCAAGGACGGCATCAGTACGATTATAGGACAAACAAATTATGCGACAATTGTTCGCACTGTGGCCCTACTGGTTCACTACTACCGGATAACTGCACATCAACCACTTGCAATACCACAGTACTCAAAATCCATATACTTACGCAAAACGATGGCCTATGCGACCCACTTCGCTGTCTGGAATCACTCAGGTGGTTTTCCAATTTCATGAATCACTGAGGGCGAAAGAATGACAATAATCGTTTTATTCTGTTTAGACGACAGTTAGCTGCTTACCACAGTAAGTGAAAGCTTACTGGGCTACGAGGATGCCGGTATCAGGTAGGGAATCACTGGCCAATTGGTTGTAGTCACTGGTTAAAATACTTACTGCGACCGAGCGTATGAAATAGCTCGCTCAAATAAGTTTATGTTGCTGTTTATTGGCCGAGATAAAAACTGGGCAAAATAACCGACAGCCGATTAGCTTTCTGAGGCTATCCATATTTCGCAATATGTCATTGTAGTTTGGTTTCAAAAACGAATTCATTGGCCATAAGACTCTCTGTTTGTTGTTTCTTGACAGGACAAAAATGTTGCGAATTCCCGCTATCGCTTGTTTATTGTATCTTCTAGAACGTTTGAGTGTGAATCACTCTAGGTGTCATAATTATGTCTGATCCAGCGGATCGTGCGGTTTTTTCTCTCCGAAACATTTTTTTCTGGAAAAACTGACAACAATATTCCCTTCGGCAAGGGCTTGTCTTTCGATGTGTGCATGTAGTAGGCGTTAAATTCGAACGCTGTGCTTTAGCTATTGGTTTTCATTTATTGCATTTTTCTCATGAGAAATTCGCATACAGGAAAAAACTTAATCCTAAGAATGAAAAACCGGAACAAATCCAGTAACCGAGACATTTCCAATAACTTTTACGATTAGGCTAAGGCTGAACTACCTTTCGGTCGACAGTGGATGATTATCAGCCAACCTTACTTTTACCTGCAGTGTAGAGCATCGTTTCGTGTCCCAGGGATTAGCTCTCTCAGTGATATCATATAAGCTCAATAGACAAAGCATCTTGCGTTTATGCGTTGATGCAGACATGTTTCAGTCTGAGCGTTGTTAGGGAAATGAAAAGCTTCCCACTCGTGACCATTGGTTGAGGATGAAAGTTAGTGACATCTTCCCTTTATAACCCACCATACGTGGTTGTAAGTTTTTCTGTTAAGTTTGAAAAACAGCAGATGCCTTCTTTATTGTAGACCAAGCAGGACTATAGTATGCAGATTTATCAATCAACACATGGTGAATCATTTGACGATAAACGTAAGGAGCCACCTTCGATAGTTTTCACAGTAACCTCCAATTCAGTCGACGCACAATCTACGCGGTATCACCGTATCCAGACTACATTTAGTACCTACTCCGCCAATTCGATTTCGCTGAACTTTGTCAACAGTAGGCGTTGAGAGTAAAGTTTTACAGTCGAATGGATCTGATGAACTCGTCAAATTTTTGCTTTTAAACTGCCTCACACAGGTGATCATTGTCTACGAACAAAGCATAAAGAAGAAAGTAAAAATAGACAAGCCTCCAAAAGGATTACTTCTAAACGATTTTTTTTATCCTGGATCAATATTTTTTTTAAAGACTTACTGTTAATTTTGTACCTATTTTCGCATTGCTCTACAAAAAGAACAAAAATGTAACTTTAGAACCTCTCTAGAAGGTCTCAAAACTGCAGTGTCACTCAGGCGCAATAAAGGGCATATAAAATCAAATTCAGAGCCGAGTTATCCCACGTTATAATACTTCGATAAAATGTGACATACGTGAACGAGCTCTATGAATATCAAACTTTGCCCCAATCTGTTCCACTTTCAAACGCAAACGTGTTTCGCACGATAGGCAAATTCTCTTATACAGATTCGACTATCCAATATGGAGAGTTACATAAACTTCATCAGAAATAAAAACATCAAACCCAAGTTCAGATAAAAATCACTCCCGAAACATCTGAAATTCTCCACTTGTCAATCCTGTCCCTAAATTTATAATCAGTAAACTTTACGTTTCAACGTACCTGATGTATGAAGCTTCCAATCTGGATATTCCATTTACTTCACGAATAAGTCCTGATTAATCTCAGGTGTCTTGATTACAAGCGACTCATGATATCTAAGTATCTGGCCACTTTGTTGAGTTGGTATGATTTATGGCGTGATCTGTATCCACCGTGCACTTTTGTTACGTACAAATTTAACTTTTTCTTCTGAATAGCCTCCGCAAGATTATATACTAAGACAGGCTACACATTTCACAAAGTGCTTGTTTTTTCTTTACCCATGGGCGTCATATCTATTGTGGTATGACCAATCCTCTTTCATGTTTAGCAACTAGTTGGGGAGAATGCTAAGATACGTAAGGTAGAAAAACTTATTTACGATGGATATATAATGCTAAAAATGGAAATGATGGAGCGACCTTGCATTACTTCTTGGAATGAATTGAGTAGAAGCCCTTTGAGTACGTGCCCAAGTCGTTCTACAAGTCTGTAGCCTGCACATATTGTTTTGGAATTAACTGCCGCTTCCTTTATTGGGGATTCCGACCTAAAAGTTGGGCCAAGCTGTGCTGAAAAGCGGAGCAACACAGTATAACTTTTATCCTTATTGTGGATTATTACCAGTGTGTACCCCACGAAACTTCAGGGTGGTTTGAGCTGCTCATGTATAACAGTAGGATGGAAAAGCTCTCCGGTGCTTCACTTGCATGAAGAAATATCAATTTAGTATTTCCAAAGCCCCTCATGATGCCAGCAACCTGAACGTTACCAGAAGATAACGGCTATCACTGTATGTCTATATTGATCATTTTGACGGTTAAATGCCGATGAAAACTGAACTGAGCGTTTGTAGTGATACCAAATCTACATGTTCTTTCCATTGTTTTGGCAAGTTTCACAACTGTCATGGCTATACAAGGCGTTAATTGCAGGACGTACGGCGTAGAGAATGGTCACTTGATTTTACAAGAACAACTGATTTGTTGGACGGAGGGTCCTAGTGGATGATTACTCTGAAAATGTGTTGTTAGTGCTGCACTGTTGTCAGTATGGTCAAGACCTTTTATTCTGAGACGTTCGAGCTACTGGATCTGCTTCTTCAGGTTTTAACATAGATGTGGGAGTTGAAGAAGCTTGCATTATGGCACCATGGTTAGTCCTTATATATCTTGCTGCAACACGCTTGGGGACGTTGCACAATCCACAAAACATTTGGTGGGGCACTTCAATATTGTCCGTGCTCCGTTATTCCAAGCAGAATGCTGCATAGCAAAAAATGCCACGCGGATCGAAGATCGTATGTTACTTCGTTCCGCCGACTTCGCTCATTTACACAGTTTGCAGCAAAACTACACCGCTTTCTGTTGGCCTCTTTCAGAGTGATGCTAAAATTCTCAATGAAGATTTCCTCTGTTAAGCAAAGCTAACCGATCCTAAAAGCCAAGAAGTTTGTACAGCTTATCCATCTTTGTTGGAAGTCATCATCAGTGCACCGTGGATATGTTTACTGCTGGTCTGATGGCTCTCAACAGGCCTTTCTCTCTGTTGTATTGCTTCTATTCACATTGGATTCCCAGGCTCACTCGAAGTAACAAATTCATCCCCTCTCAAGCCGTTCTTGTTAACACAAGTGTGCACACGATTACTTTGATCCAGTCACTGTTGATGGGCATAATGGATGATTTTTAAACTGATTTTTAATGATTTATAAATTTATGATGATTTTTACATAAATTATAAAAAAATAAGGAAAATTTCACTTACCTCCACATTTGGAATCCTGCGGGTCATCACATCCTTCTGAAACATGTACACGAAGTCAAAACTGTTTAGATAGATTGCCAGGAACTTTCAAGTATAGGCACCTAACGGGTTCGCTCGTAAAACTTTTGAACTGCCAACTGAAATAAATCGTATTACCAGGTAAGTCAGCTGGTCATTAACGGCTCGTCGGTTGTTACATATAAAGGATATCGTATTTAAGGAAAATATAGGTAAGCAAGCTGGAATGTAGTTATCGCAGAAATTCTCCATTTATAGACTGTGGGAATGTGAAGGGTTTACTTACCCCAACAGCTGTCCTTAGCCGCACGCAAGCACTCAACTGTAAATTTAACATAACATCGACATAGTCCACATAAGTAGTTAACAAATAGTTAGAACTTCGGAGAGAAAAAATTACCATCCGAAGCAGTTCCGTTATTATTTGTGATACAACTTCTTGTCTGGGGTACTAGTGAAAGGAAGAAGGCCTTCGCTGCGGAGTTGTCTATTTGAGAACAAAAGCTTAACAGTTACAGACTACTGAACAGGGGAGAAAAACTCCAATATGCATCTCGTTTACAAAACTAAATATACACCTTCTCCTTAAACGCATCTTCCTGAACTTTTCTGGATATTCATTGACTGTTACTCAAATCCAGGCAAATACTACAAAGAGACTCCGACAATTCTGTAACACATCTCACTTTTCAAGAGACGCAAAGCGGATTTACGAGAAGACGTACTACTCACATGCCTCACCAGTAGTATCCACCGTTACACTAGTAGAACCTCTCTAAAGCGCAACCATTCGTAATACAGGAAAAGCTAGCCAGAGGATATTCAGAACACACGCGATTAGGTTAGAAGCCTTCAAAAACAATTTATTTTGAAATCTGTGTTAAATGTGCACACAGATGCAGAATTTGGTGAAACAAAAGATGGCTTAATTCTTGGTTTAGAAGCGATGTAAAAAAAACACCAATTAAAATGTCTTAGGAGGAGGGTAAAACATCAAAAATAAGTCTATAAAGGTTTTGAGGCCTTGTGGTACCCTAATTATACAATTCTATTTAGTTATTTCAAATTGGGTTCAAAGATTTTCACTTTTTACCTGATCACAAAATCCGCTCAATTTGATACTGGTGGCCAAAAATTTTAGTGATTGCACCCCGCAAAGGTGGCACCATGTAACGGCGGATACTACTGATGTGGCTTGCGAGTAGTACGTGGTTCTCTCGTAACTCCGCCTCGCGTCTAATGGAACCTGTGGAACCTCTTTACAGTGTTCATTTGCAATTGCGCGATAGTCAGTGAATATCCGCGAAAGTCCAAGAAGACGCGTGAGGATGTTCAGTTTTGAAAAATAAGGCGTATATCAGATGTTTACTTTCCTGTCCAATAGATTGTAACAGTTTAGTTGAAGTCTGCTAATAAACAACTCCGTGGCGAAGGGCTTTTCTCCTTACACTATGTGTCCTTGACTAACCCATATGCTATACTTTAGGCCAGCCAGAAGGCTAGCACGAGAAGTAGACTTTTTGCCATAGATTGCTCCAATTCATTCAGCGTTAGAGAATCGTACTACAGAAGCAGTTTATGCATGTTCTGTCGCTGATTAACAAGCACGCGTTGCACAAGTACCCATGTTGAAGACAGTTTCCACAGAATTAGATGAGATTTTTAGACAGCCTTATTTTCGTAGGCAGTGATTGAATATCAATACAACAGGATTCTAGAAAAATTTACCACATCAAATCATCGTATGAAAGAAACTCAAGCAAGGCAGCTCAACAAATAAACCTCTCGTAAAATCCAAAATTCTAGAAGAACTATTATTCGAAGGTTTTGAAGTTTCAGTCAGCAAAGTGATTTTGGATTGGAGGATACACCTGCAGACTGGACCAACATGTCACCCTCCAGTTGGTTCTCCGCTGAAAGTATAATGCAACTTTCGTGAAAATGAAGTTCCAACACCCTAACCTAGATATTCACAGTAGATTGCTTTGAGATTCCAAAATTCCAAGGATCTTATTAAACTCAGTTAATAACTGCCAAACTAATATCAGTGAGGATATTTGCACGAATTCCTTAACGTTCGATTTTCCCTGCTAGCTAAAAAAATATGTCGCTTCGGATTAGTTAACTCCTGAAGGGCCGACCGTTTTAAGATTCCCTGTTGCTATTTCCGGGTTGTTACCATTTTCCGCAGGCTAGAATGGTGGCTTCGTACAAGGTTTGAAAGGATTTCGACTGACTATAGACTTCTTCAAACGATGTGAAGCTTCAGTGAGATCAGCGCTCCTGTGACCGCAGAATTAAGCTAAAAGTAAACAAATGAACATCGCAAGCATTGCTTAACAAGATCATTTCCAAAATTAAAAAATCCTTTTTCAGACGACTTTCAATAAAAAAGTTGAAACTTACCCCAGCAGAGAGTAGCTTCAGCCAGTATCCAACCCTTTATTGTGCAGGACTCTAGTTTGGAGAAAGCAACCAGATAAATGTTTTTCAACTCTCTTAAAAATGACGGGTTGGTGGCTGTTTGAATAGATTAGATTCTATATGTTCTCACGATCAGCTATAATATGGTTTTTTCCTCTGTGTTTGAATCAAAAACATGTATGTCAGAACTTTCGACTGGAAAAATGTATGAAAAAGTAATCTAAATGAGGATTCCCGAAGCAAAACTTCGGTGAGAACCTACCCAAGCATTCATAGAAAGCCAAGTCATCATGAGACCGAACATGCACATTAAGTCTGGAATAGACTGAAACGAAGCAAGAATGTGGTGTACCCACTTTCGGGTGCACATTATTTGACGTACCAGAGACAGCGAGCAGAGACAAACCAACCACAAGCCACATTTTGCAAACACTCAGTAGATCATTATATCTATGACTTGCGCCTTATATGGAAACTAGTTAACCAATGATTAGCTCACAAAATGTGCTATCTATCTACTACCCACCTGCTTCATGTAACGCCCACTATGCCATTCCATCGAAACCCGCAATATCGGTTTTGCTTTACGGGAGGCTGCGTGGGACAGAAAACTTGAAATTAGGTCGGAGGGGTCTGGGACAGCGATGGAACCGTACTAACCCGTAAGGTGTTTTGGAGGTAACTGACATACTGATGAGATCACAAGGTCCTAATTAGTGTTGCAACAACAATTTCAAGTGATACAATATGTAAAACATCACTCCAGAGGTGCAATCGATCCCTCGTAATTATTCGCGTACTGGTCATGGTGTTGAAGGTGGTCGTGGCTTTTGGTAATCTATTTTCGATATCACTATCCCTCTTCATCAGAGTGAAAAGTAAATTGATTTGAGTTTTACTCTCAGAAAAATAATCGTTTTATCAGGCGAGAAATTCAACTCTTATTACCTGGCCTACCGAGTACGCAGGTTACGTTTCCTCAACATGCTCAGCGTGTACACGCATGGAATAGTACTTTCCGAAGAGGAAAACGCTTACACTGCACCATGAGTGAGGCATCAACCGACGAGCTAACAACTGCGTTGAGTGAACTGAACCCAGACACTACGAGAGCACATTGCTTTCCATCTCCAAGCAGTGCTGATTTTCTGAAAATATCTCTGAATTTTTGTTGGAATGCCATTTGCATGCACTGTGCGTGCAAATGCGCCATCCATTTGCACTACTCGATGTGACTAAACCTACAGGGTGGACACTGTCCAGTTTCTAATAAATTTCGTGCACTCTATGCGGGTGCACTTGTAGAGTCCAGTTTCCAATAGATTTCGTGCACTCTATGCGGGTGCACTTGTCGAATAATTCGTATATATACACAGTTATTGATGTCATCTACGAGGATGACGGATATGTACGTATGCACGTATGCACCGAAACATGGCAATTTAATAGCTACGTTTGCATGTGCTACAAGTGCGCACGAGAAAAAACAACTGGATAATCAATTATTCGGTTGTTGGCGTTCTAGGGAGATTTGGGAATTCCGTCTAGTATGCTGGAAAGCCTTATGGGAATCATCACCATTGCATATCTCACGGAATTCCAAGGAGTTTCTTACTCGCGCCCACCTGGCTAGTGGTTTTAACACTCAGCCATTCGGTGATGGGCAGCTTATCAGCATTGCGATTGGTTCGCACTCAGACACGATGTAGCAAGATTCATTCCTCGACATCCCGGTCACAAATTGAGTGATTCCTCGAATAATGACTTCTCAGACGGAGGTTCCATTCGACTTGCGAAATCGCTCTTCTTTTGAGTTCGGAACTCAGTTGTGTCTCGTAAGATGTGCAGTGATGAACATTCTCAACAAGAATAAAACAAATGTACAGTGCTCCTGGCTTCACTTACAGCATGAAATCTCAATAGAAACGCTTGGTGTTTACCAACTACTTTGAACATTCACATGACCACACTTTTTGTCTCAGCAGCTGACTACCCAAATGTTCAATACACATAACAATAGTGGTTCCTTGACTGATGACAATGCAACTGACAAATCCTTCCCCGTATACAAACCTTAAGTTGAAGCACAATTAGAATAAGGGTTATTCGTCCATTGGCGATTTTAAGATTGTTCAAAACTGTCGACTTCATCTGAAAACATTGCAGTATTTTTTATCTTTTAAGTCAATAGTTTATTTCTCCACAAAGACATCTAGAAAAAATACAGCTAATGAAAAAAGGAGTGCGCAGTGGTCTTGAAACAAACAAGTTATCCTTGTCAAAAACACAACGGAACTCTGATTGAGGTGTCCAGGTAATTCATAACAACTTGACTGCACTCAACTGATTGCAGTAGGTGAATTAACTACCACTCATGGTGCCTTAAGTACCTCGAGATATCATAAATACCCATAGGGATAAGCGAGAGTATTTCATTCAGATTAACGAATATTTCAGTTTGAAATGTCTTGTCATTTTATACGAAAAACAGCACAAACGAAATTGGTGCGTAAATCAGTGTATTTCGCGTCCAGTTTGCATCCACTTGAGTCTCCAGCAGAAAACAAGTTTGACGAAAACTGTGGAACTGTGCCTAATTGATGGGCGCAAATAGGGAGGATGAAACCGTGAGAGAGGTTTTCAGTACTTTTTTGAGTAGCTCTACTTCGAGAAACTATACTGCGATAAATCGAACAGCGTACCAACTGGAACATCAGAAGAATTGTGAGCAGCACATTCATAAACAAGAGGTTCAGCTGGGATTTAAAACAAAATTGATGTGCAAATTAGTGTAGTTCGTGAAGTTCGTAAACTTTTGGTCCAAGTAGAACATAAGGTTAGTTGATGGTGTTTGCGAGCCTGCAGAATTCGCTTGTTTGTTTGAAGAGCCTTCCTCCTACTTTCCTGGTGCAAACATTCCGGTGGGTCCACCCAAGGTAAAAAAGCACTGGACTCAAGCTTTTTTCTTATTATGGCTTATCAGCAACTCATATTCTTAGCCAGACGGGGGAGTGGGACTACTCAGCTGGGAGTGATGTGAACACGAGCAACGAGTAGCAAGCATCGCATTCTCAAGTAGCTTTGGTATCAACGAGAGACTCAGGTGAATATCTTGTTATTGATATTCTTCGACTGAGCTTGGCGTATGAAATTCGCCCCATGTTGAAGTTTACCGTCCAGCAGTTTTTAGCAACCCTGCTTGCTAAACATATCCTATAATTTCTCAAAGATCTTTCCAACCAAAACATGAGGTAGCAATTATGCAACTCGTAAATCGTAAACTAGAAATTTATGAGTACTCCATCTATATAAGAGTGCCTTGGAATCGTGTCTGGATCTAATATTCCTCAACGTTCTGTCTATGTAGCGGTCTCTGCCGCTCCTGTGTCACTCAGTAATCCTTATTTATTTATACTTTCTGCCTAACGATAACGGCTCTTCAGTAAGTTCTGTTTTGTACGTGATTCCAAGCACGGAAAACAACGTAAAACATTCAGCGGTACTGATAAGAAGGCGACTTTTGAGTATAATTGTCTCTGAACAGTGCGAAATATTTGTGGTTTCGTCCAGCTGCGTTGACTACGAAAACAAAAGCACCCGTGTTATCCAACATACCCTTTAACCATTCTGCCCCCAAGAGTATTCTCCGATGAAAATATAGCTGTTTCACTTCGAAAAATCATTTTCATCGTTTTGGCTTCACAAAGTGTATGATCGGACACTCCAAAAACTTCATTAATCTCCATTTTGTACAACCCAGAGCGTTCATTTGAGGGCTAGACATATATCATATTGAACAGGCTGCGTGTTCATCCAGATCTATGATGGAAAGCACACGGTCTAGTCTGGAAAGATTGACTCAAAATATTGTGTTCCGGGGTCATCTCAAGGAGGGCGATTTGGTGAACGGACATCCGGCTCCTTGTAAATTGGCTACTTCAGAACTAGTCATAAGTTGCCAAAATATTTTTAGCTGCGAATAAACGACAGACCAGAGGGTCTTTCCGTGGAAGAGGAATCCGATGGGAGTATATCACAGGCTCCGAATTATGTCGTACGTATGATGTCTAAGCAACCATTGTGAGCACGCAACAGAATATTTCACTCCGTCTTCAATTAAAGCATCAAATGTTTGTTACTCTTCATATCTTCGACCGAAGCACCCACATAAACATTGCACCTGCCACTTGGTCTATTAAAAATAGGGGACTTTGGTATCTTCCAGCCCAACTACGTGAAGCAAGAGAACGAGATATTACGTCACAAACATATAGTTTGATGCGACAAGTAAAACAAGGGTTAATAGTAGGAGCCTTATAAAAATTTGACCTGTCGAACATCGCTTGGTTGTATGTATGGCTTAGCATCGTTATCTGCCAATTGCATCACACATGAGGCTTATACAATCCAAAGGAGCTTTTCTTGATTGAACTGTGCCGAGCCACTCAAAGCGGTATTCTTTAGTTTGTTAGGTCATTTAAATTGAGAGCTTTCCGCCCACTGAGTGAATCGGTGGTGCCTTTGTCCACAAGTGCATCCTGTTCGAATCTCGAAGCCCGTTTCGTGTATGACAGAGAGAAACCCCGTGTCGCCAATAGTTATTCTCCGAACACAGGGTTTTCTGATGAGACAGAGTACCACTCTTACATGTACCATTTGCCCAATTAGTCCAATTTTCTACAGAAGAGGATGAGTAGGCCACAAAGCCAGCTGCCCATCCTGTCATTGTAGGTTTCAGTGTACATCAAACATCTATAACCAGCGTGAATATACGGGCCAAGACCTGTCAAATAAATACATACTCCTTTGAGCCAAGACATTTTGAAGTGTGCCAATTTTATAAATTCACTAAGCTTGAAACACTAGACTTATATTGACATTCATCGATCTATTAAGTACGTGGCCTTCCATAAACTGCACGTTTTATGCAAATAATACAGTTCCCGCGTCGCCCTGTTCCATAGCCTACGTGTGTTAAAAATGGTATGGTTTTATGTGCTGTCAACTGATTCGCTTGTGCTCCTCGAATGAGTTTGTCAATAGATTGTAACCTTAGCCACAACACATGTGATGTCCACTTCGAGCAGTGTAATTCGCTCTTAAGCCCTCAGAGGACTACGTGATCTTCACTACTGGGAGCACTAAGGTTGAAACAACCATTTTAACTGCCGTTTGTGGTATTTGATGCTGGACAAATGAATTTACTATTTGAAATGTTGTACCTAGTGTCCCTTGGATACCCATGAAGCCATGTGCTTAGGCCAATAGGCAAAACGAAAATTCACCCTATAATGCCAGACATGAAGTAAATTTAAATCGTTTTCCTCTGTGTGGAGTTTGTTGTTGCGTGTCCTGAACAGCAGTGGGAGGAAACCTCTACAGGTATTAAATTTCGTCGGCTTCTTAGTACTGGTGAATAACACTTTACCTGCAGAACACCACCAAATCAGTTAGTTTTAGCGAACTGCGTCAAGTGCTACCGTCCTCCAAGAAAGAGTTTCTCACAAGCATGGCCATCGAAGAGACAGTTGTGGTGCATGGAGTTGTACTTCATCGCATCTCTGCTGAAAGGACAAAATCTCAACAGACGTTTAGGTCGCACCACTAGGTTACCCAAGTCATATTTCAACATACTCTTTTAAAGGTGCCATCAATCTGAACACCAAGAAGACGATTATAAACTGAAGTGCTCAAATGGCGTATAACCATATTAATGATTAAAAGTAAGACAGTCGTAAGGAAACACTACAACCCTCAACAGAATGTCAGGCACAGAGCCTACATTCAAGAACATTGAAATCAAATGTTTTAGTCATTGAGTTTATTCATGCTGCTGTCTCCAACTGATTGACATTTGTTGCGATGAAACCTAACTGGACGCCTGGGATATTTAGTTGAGTTTTGGTTTTATTCACTCTTATTCTGCATACTTCTGGAAAAAGCATCAACAGCTGGATAAAAGAACATATCAAGCTGTTTTTTAATAATACTGAGATGCCATTCAAATTCAAATGAACTAAATGATCCTGACATTACACAATAATTTTCACTAACAAACACTCTTGTCTGCATCCACTTCGAACAGTCCGGTCCATTCAAATAAACTTTCTTGCCAAAATATCGTGGGCGCAACGAAGCGAAATAGCATTTGACATTCTCTGATCACGCCGGTTATCAAATCTGTGATAACCTAAGTGTTCCTGTCAGAAAAGCCGCACTGCACTCATAGTTGTGCTTGTGGACAGTGAAACTTAGTTTCGACGCCGAGGCTTTGCGAGACGACAGATATCAGTTTCATCTCCATAATATATGCACTTCACTTTCGTAGGTTCTTCCTAATCATGTAGACACATGTTTGAAGGAAGCACATGTGGACGGGCTTTTGTTTTTTGCAGATAAAATTTACATGTCAGAGCAAAGGAACAATTCCCGAATACGGGGTAGAATAAACCTTTCGAATGTGCAACATGTGAGTAACAAATTAAGATTCTCACACCAGACTCAGTATGACGGACACTTTGTGCCTGATGTGCGAGTCTTGACTGTGCTAGCGCTTACCGCGCCTTGAAGAGCATTCAGCATTGTTTGTCCTTCCTTCGGTTGTTAGACTTTACACGCATGTTTCCTTACCAAAATTCTTACGCACGTTGGGATTCATCTTATCTGACTGGAACTGTTGGTGGCATGACTTCGAATGAGACATTTCTTTCTTTTATCTCATATTCTCCTGTAACCCTTCCGCATTCATCGCTTGCATTCACTTTTTATGTCTGTGACCATGCTCTTCAAAAATAAATGATAATAGTATATAGAAGGGCAATCTACACACAAAGAAGGAAGCCCACTTTTTTCAGGAAAAGTCTTTGGTTTTCATCAGTGTCACACCGAAATGACTGACTTGCTACTATTCGCCTGTATGACAGAATCCCGGTTGAAGTCATCAACCATGTTACCACAAAGATGAGGATATCGTATCTGTCACTGTTGTCATCCTGCTAAAATAATGGTTCACCGGCTGTTAAGTGAAGGCTGAACCTTTTGGCTACCACCTTCTAATCAACAGTGTAATGAACTCTCGCTTTGGCATAATATAGCGTCTCTCGTCCCCCAGTTCCAGGATTCAAACGATGTGGTCACGTTTTGGCTAGCTAGTCGACTGATGCCCCCTCAAATGGAAGTTTCACGTCACTTGTGCATTATTTCACTTATGAGCAAGTTACAGATATTACGGTGCGCGACACAGTACCGTACCGAAGGGTAAATGACCGTTTGGATGGCCTAGTTCGAGTCTTCCCGGAGGTTCGTGAGATGTGCCGTGCTGATGATTCCCAATGAGGACGAAATAGCTGCACAGTAATTCTCTGTTTTTTGGCAGTGATTAACTTCAACTATCGGAACAACGCTCAATTAAATCTCCCCAAATCTTTACACGCAATTAACAGCTCAATAAATCTTTTTGTATGGGTTGTGCTGATTTTACCTCCTTCGGTTCTGCAAATGGTTGCTTAGCTTACAGCAACCCTACAGACCGCCGAATGCGATGGCGTCCCGAGTCATTCTGGATAGACAATCTACGGCGGTTAGATTTCGCCAAGTTTTTTATCATAACGCATGTACATAACATGGGATGTTTTTGTGGATTCCGAGTCTCGTGAACCAAATAATAATAGATTTATGCACCTCGGGGTGTTGCTTCTACTGGCTCTGTAACCTTACGAAATACGATACCCTAAACAAATTTCAGCACACACTACCTGTGAAATTGGAGTAGTTGCTACGCTTGGATTTCTGAACAGAGGGAATTATGATAGACGAGCATATGGGCCATATTTTAAACAAGAAGGATTTTAGTGAAGTACAATCATTTGCATACCAATTTGATTTTGACGAAAGACTCACCTGAAGCTCAGCTGCGTCTATCGTTTATGATGTTTTCAGCAGCATTATGAGTAGTGTATTACGGCTACACAGGTAGGATTTTACTTGAAGTTCTTGCAAAAACTGTATTTCATGTTATTTTCATTGGACTCTGAGGTTGGTTTAAAATAATTAAAATACAAGGCGTAAACTTCAGATTCAGATGAGAGACAAAAGCACTTTCGTAATAAGCTGTGCGATACTTGTCGTGGAGAAAAAACAGAAAAAGTTCCTCCTAGAACCATGTTGTATTTAAAAACTTGTGTAAGGTAGCAGGGTAGAAGCGTCGACTTCCACTCTACTTCCGGTCACCACGACGTTAGAGCATTTTGGCTCAACAGTGATTTTTATTGAGTTCAGCAGGATCAGAAAGAACCCTTCCGTCGAAGACGGTGTGGAAAAAGCGTCTTTCTCATTCAAAAAATCTAACATACCAAGCCCGACAAAGATTGTAGATCAGTGTGCCACCGTTCCTCACATAAGGCTTCAGAAGGAACTTCATAGGTTCTGATGAGGATTAAAGGATAGAAGGATAAATACATCCGTTGGTAGTGTGAGGAGAATTGTGGAATTTTGTTGGTGCATATCTCATCCTGTAGGTGAAACTAATCTATGTTGAAAAGAAGCTCTTGCCCGAACGGTTAAGAGTTCACAATTGTAGCCGGGAGATGGCGGGTCCGAGATTTAATTTTCATGAGATGCGCACTGCTGGGGATTCTCAATATACATGGAACAGCTAAACAGTGCTTCTCATCTTTTCCGCATGAACTGGCTTAACTTACACAATGAAATCTACACCAACACAAATACATCTATTGACCATTTCTCATTTAAGGGATCATGATAACGGCCAGTCGTGTGAAGTTATCTATACTGATTACCCAGCCAATCAGTTCCCTAGACAATGCAAGCCAGTCTGTAAACCAAAATATGGATAACTAGTAACTATATCGTCTGCCACTTGGCAAATCATCACACGGAGTTACTGAAAAAGTTGTCTAATAAAAAAGAAAATGAAGAGTATGCGAGAGGATAACAAAGACCTCCCAGCAACACGCCTGCGGGTATGGGCAGTGAAGGGAAGGTTCGGCAATTACAATCCGTAAACTACATACTGTCCCGCTTACGGTCCAGTATGACGTGACACTCCCTTCATTGGGGCACTCGGTAGAAGCTGCTTTGAGTAGCACTCTGCTATCTATGCTATGAGAGTCTCACTTTTGTCTGATACTAGTATTCCTAACTTTCTAGTAAAACTACCATCAACCTTGTATGCGACAGCAAGCACGATTCTTACCACAGAATCAAGTATTAAGCAGGACAAAAAAATTAACGAGATGAAAGGCACCAGACACTGCTTAGGAGAACATGTGCAGATGAGAACTACAATCATTGGTGCAAAATTCATTGGCACTTTTCTAAAAAATGAAGGTATACGGACTGATTTTAAAAGTTTGGCATTTTTTCTGTCGCACAAACAGTTAAAACAGGCTGGTCATTGGAGACTGGAGAGTAGTTTGATGAAGTATAGCTTTTACAAACTCATGTTTTTAGTTTGGAAAAAGGTAAGCTATATATAAATACCCTTTTTTGATGAAATTTTGGTTGGATGGAAGTGGACGGACAACATTGCCACTGGATGAGAAAGACCCAGTTTATTTTCTCAACTTCAGATTTGAACAGAGCATGAAACCAGAACGCCACATCAGAACAATTCACACCTTATGCCATCTACGCCTTGCAATAATGGTTTCAGTGCAGCGCGGTTAAACACCAGACTCCCGTACTGAAAAGGCGCGAAAAACGTTTCGTTTTCTAAGCGGCCGTACTTCTATGGATTCCATTTATTTCGCTCGATAGATTTCGCATGACTCAGCGAGAGTTGTCTTCTTGAAGTTTACGACAGAACATCATAACAGAGAGCAAAGTGATGTGTCAGTTACCCAGAGGAAAAAGTGACTGTTGGGGTAATAGACGGCAGAAATTGGTTGAGAAATTCAGTCTTTCAGGATGATAAGGGCTTAGACCGACAGGCCCCGGTGGTCGTTGCCCTGAAGCAGTTGCGCCAGCGAGTCATGTAATTCTTCTCACAACTGATTCCGAAAAATAATGACAACATGTGTTAGTCATATGTGCTAAGGAGAGAAACATACAAATGTAGCCAATATCATGCTGAGGTGTACTTATAGAGGTCCCAGTAAGTCAAGGAGGTACGAAACGGTTAAATTTGACGGGACAAAAACTATATAGAGAAATTCTTTTGAACTGCTGCGCGACTTCACCGCTCAACCACATCTTCGGCAATATGCAGTTTAGCATGAAAGCAGAAAAGTTGTCTTTATCATGGGACTATTTAACAGAGAGTTCTTAAGGTGAAATCTGTATTAAAAAATGGATAAATACGGACTAAATCGCCCAAACCGCCGGAAAAAGTGTTGTATTTAAATACCATTTAAGCGTACAAAAACCTGCCTTAGCTATACGGAATTCACTAAGAAAAATACAGCCCGGTTACCAGAGCATTTAAAGGAAACGCTTGTCCTATCAATCTTACCTAAAGACCGAGCAGTAAACTCAGCTTCACCACTTTGACTGCACAACAGCATGAAAATCGATTAATTACACTTCCGCACATCTAGAATATCTGTGAGTAGCAGTACCGCATAGCTATTGGTACATGAGGGACAGTACGTCTAAAGCCAAAAGGGAAGCAAGAAGGTATGAAGAATGTTAGACTTTTATATAAAACTCTACCCATTGATGAAGAAAAACACTCCTTGGGATAACCAAGGAGGATACTGTCCACAAGAATACATCAAGATCAGCTTGTAACCAGAAGGCACGACCGATTATTTCTTGTTTTCGTGGATTAAAGTCGAGGAGACCAGGAGAAACATCGTAAGAACCTGCGGATACTAGCTCAAATAAGAACAAGGAATAGGCGAGCTTATAGAGGCGTGGTACCTTGCCGCAAAAATCAGTGTATAAGCAAATACTAACGATCCGTTTTATCAAACATAATGGTCAAAATAACTCCAGAACCCTGTGACATTTGACGCATTGAACCAACAGAAGAACAGAAGTGGCCAAAAACAATGGTCGAATAAAACAGGCAATAACAGGAGAAGCTGCATCAACCAATCAGTATTCATACAGAGTACCACAACTTACCAGATGTCTCAAATAGACCAACGAAAATACGCAATATACACGGTGGAACAACCGGTCCAACATAAAGGTCTCAAAACAGTAATAATACAAAATGTGGAGTGTAAAGTGTTGAGGCCGTAGGTGCCAAACAAACCAGTCTACCAAGGAAATCAAACTATAACGCAACAGAGACCTAAGAAAGACCACCAGGTAACTGGAGAACAGGACTCGTCACTAGTTGGCTAATCTACCTAAACGTAGGCACTAGATAAGGAAAGAACCGCCGAACAGAGCAAAACTGACTGTCTCCTTAAATGACGATGGAGAGTTAGTTTGCAATGCGATTTTAAGCTCAATGAACAAGCAAATAACTAATAAACCATATGAAATTTTGCTACCTGCAACGCTGTTGTCAGGCGGTATGTGACTAACAGGTTCCGATAGATGTGGTCCGATTGCAATTTTACGAGTTTCTTCCATCCACCACTCGTGGGAAATGGGCTCTTTTTTCTTTCTGAAAAACAAACATATGGTGTTTGAAACGCTAATCAACGCATAGAAAAGCTGAAATACTTCTTCATGACCAGCTGAAATCTTAACGTGTGTACACGATTTTGCTATCAATAACTCGAATCAAACAACAGGTTTGTCTTCAGTATTGTCCAAACCTAAATTTAAGTCAACATCCATTTTACCTCCACACCCCTTACGCTCCACTAAACAGGAAGCCAAAATACAGTATAACGAAATATTTTTTAAAGTCTAGCTATCCAGTAGCTCAATTACCACTTACGTAATGTTAAGAGATATTGCTCACAATATATAAATGGCCACATAGTGTTGGATCATAGCACAATACAAAAGTAAGACGGTCTGTACAATGCAGGTTTAAATGGAGTAACCTATTAATGCCGAAGGAAGTATCCAGAGAATATTACTCCACGTCTTTTAACTTTGAGTGTTTTCAAGTGAACGAAAAGTAACAGATGTAACTACGTGATGCACTACCCCTAAGGTTGCTGAAAATTCTTCAACCACCCATGACCGGTTTTGCCTTCTTAGGGCTCATCAGGTAGGTGCAGTCCCCGAGTTTCCGACAATCTTATATTCTACTTGAACACAAATCGAACGAAATTAGCGAAATACACTCATTTGAAAACAAATGTGGTTTTGCATGAGACTCACGTGGAACCCAGCAGAATCTCAGCTGGGTTCGCGATATCTCGAATATCGAAGCAACTGTAACATGAGGCGGCCTGGTGCAGCACATTCAGTTGCCTGGAAACATCGCAAACGAGAGATTTAGCTGGGCTCTAGGCGAGTCTCTCGCAAAACCAAATTCGTTTGCAAATGAGTAACAGATGTAATTGGTGGGAATATGAGATATTATCAGTGAAATTTTACACTGAGATTACGCAACCACCAAACCGATGCCACTGAACTGACTGTAAACGCAAGCTGGTATAGAAGTGGCTCTTCTTTTTTGCGAAAGTAATTTCTCTTAGGTATTAGTAAATATTAGTAGCGTTATTTTTATCTATACATATTCTATATGTACGAAAGTCCCATTTTTCAGTCCTCCTGTTGTAGTCGAGCTGCTTTTACTGGGAAGCCTTCAAGCAAAATTCCATAAAAATATAGTTTTTTTAATTCTTCTTCAGTTTTGTGCGGCTAAAGCAGAGCTTATACGCTTGATTGGTTTTTGCAAGTAGCTCTTTTTTGTCAACCTTAGGGCGTTTTTGTCTTGCAATGCGCGGTAGGTTGGATGTGGAATTTTCATGCACAAAAATGAAAAGAAAACCAGGTCCATACATTTTTGAATTTGTCCTCTGGCAGTGCTTGCGAAGCTCAATGGTCGTCACAGTCCAACAGTGTAGTGATGGACTCGTCGTGACATTTTGAGGGCCCACAAATGACGCAGTACTACCATGTAAATTTTAATCCGAGCAGTGTACGCTCGCACTTCCCACAAGAGTTTTATGGTAGCTTAAACAAACACTTTTGAGTTAGGATGTTGAATTCTGGGAACCATGCATAAATGGTAAAAAGGGCCCGTGTGTTGCAGCTTACTTGATAGGACTGATATATAAAACATACCAAACCTCAAATGATAGACAATGAGAGCAAGGTGTTCGCTGCATGTAGCAATAAGGTCAGTGGGAAATTGATGCCAAACAGAAGATTTGTTTGCTGTCGAATAGGAAAACGTATGCACCACACAGAAAGACACCTGCTGTGGACAGCTCACCAGTACCCATTTGTGTGTCAAAGGAACGGTCTACTGGCTGTGGTTTTACGGACCTCTGTCCACGGCGAACATCCACATTTGTATCCCGAATTGGGGTAATCAGCAACTGACAACCAGCAACATCACTAGTTTTCCTGTTGCGTAACGCCTAAAACAGGCGAGACGGAACTACCGAAACACGGATACAGAATGTATTCCAAATATAAAAGCATACCCCTCCTGAATCACCCCTAATGAATGCGATGTTACGCCAAACAATGGGGTTCACTTTAGGCCGTTTTATGTTAAGCGTACTTGTTATGTGTACTGTTTGAACTGTGAGCATTTCTGTCTAATATTCGGACCTGTAGAACTGTTTATAGCCGACTATTTTTACCAGAATGCTTGCATTCCGTAATGTTTTCTATTTTCAGCTGACTGTTAAACTGTAATTGTGATTAAACCCGGTCTTTGGTCTGTCTGGAAAAGATTCCCTATTGTTTACAACCCGCCACGGTAACTTCCGGGAACCATGGTGACGGTATTCAAACTAATCAACGAGTGAATTATAATCTACGCAAATTCGTCTCCACTAGGCAGACATCTTTTCCTTATTATTGGTGTATAAAAGCGACTGAGTATACCTGCAATTGGGATATAGTATCCAGGCTGCCTCAAAAGAGTCCCATAAACCTGACATAACGTGGAAGAATGGAAGCAAAGTTGGCGGAGTCAGACAAGTTGCTGAGGGAGAAAAAGTACCAAGCATGTGAAGAGCTTCTTAAATCCATTGAAAATCTGCCTGAAGTGGCTTGGAGAAGAGCGCGCTTGATATACGTACAAAGTAAGTTTTGTTGCTAATTTCAACATCTTGCAAGCTTCCACTTTAACGGAAAAGCCTTCAAAGGATGTCCTGCAGAAAACCTTCCAGCGTGCCCTGGATGAACTTGACGCAGGACTCAAAGCAAACGCGAATCATGCTAACTGTCTTACGGTAGATCTCTGCCTTGTTTTCCCCAAGTAATCACCCAATCAGTGGAAAGGAATCTGTATCAATGAATTAGCCTTGTTGTCAGGAATCGATGAAAGAATCAAACGCTCTTATGATATGCGAGATCTCTGGCAGGTATACTACAATAGGTAAACGTATGGTTGGTTCAGAAAGCACTTGAGTTGGAACCGGATAATGACGTTGCTCTCCAAGCCATGGGAACATGGTAGGCGAATTCGTAGTACATATTACATTCCCAGGTGCTTTCACGTAGCAGACCTATCTGAATTAAAACGGGCTTTCGCAAAGGCTTTCTTCACAAATCCCCCAAGATCGACGTACGATGAGGTACGTTAGGTTCGACTGAACTGACAGCCACAATAGGCACTAAACTATCTACATAAATCGGAACAATGTAAGATTATATTGTACAGTAAATCGGAACAGTAAACACATCGATTTCAGTGGCGCCTGTTCAACAGATACAGACACAGATTTTAATAGCAAAATGTTATGAACGGTTGAAGAACAAAGACAAAGCGAAAGAATACTGTCAAAAGGTACTAGCTATGACGGACACTGGATACCTGTCTGAGAAGGTAGGTTTGAACCTCGCATGGTGGATTGTACGTACTTCTGTTCCCTCTAGGCAAAACAGGAAGCAAAACACCTCTCGGAAAAGTTGTAATCCTGAATGAGTGGACATCATGTCGGGGTATTTCATCAAATTCTAAACCTAGATTCAATAATTTAGCTACTGTTTTTTTAGCCATCCTTTTATCTAATAAATTTGGCTTCTCGCTGTGTTACTCATTGTTCTTCTGTGAGTTCTGATATGTTGGGTGTGTTGATTTCTCTCTACCAAAACAAGTATCACATTTCTCACAAACATTTGAATATCCGCTTAGTACTTGAGGTTGAGTGCTGAGACTATCCTACCCACCGCGTGTTACCATCATGAGGACCCTTAGGAAAGGCACTGACGGGTAAGCTGTCCGGTTTGATGTTACGATCCCAGAGAAACTTATAGTAGACAGGTCTCCTGGACACCGTACAGGCGTTGATGATGGCTGCTTCATTGCGTCATGACGTACAAAATCCTCCCACTCATGAGTTCCGATTCGAGTCTGGCAGCGGTAGCCAAATAATGCCATTTCAGGATCCACAATTTTCTCCCCCAAATGAGTTTGTTTGAGCACGATAACATGCTCGGAAACCAAGTGGCTAATGCTCGCTTGGGGCTATGTCCCCGTTTTTTCCTTACGACTGTGATGAACTGTATGGAAATTAAAGCCGCAAAGGAGGAAATCCTAAACCCTCGAGCAAAATGGTTCAAATATCTGACTTCTGCGAAAATGAGAAAACTCACTGCAGAAGCAAAGGCAATCTTGATTTTCCCGTACAACTACCGCCTAAATGCTCGCACTACCATTGCTTGACGATCACATTCCCCCTGGGAAAAGGCTGGTAATACACATTCCCTGATGTCTTTCAGAAACTCTTAACAGTCAGCGGTGGTGAACCAGTATATTCCTCTGACTTCTATCGTTGTTTGTGCTGAGAAATAAAATTTGTACACTTTTGGTAATTCTGTTTAGGTCACAACGATTTGGGCGTGTGGATCTTAATTAATTTCTCCTAGTTGCAGCCTGCATGACGACCAATAGAAAGGTGTTATCAAACGATGCGACTGATCATTTGCATGGGTTTCGTTGATGAAGTGGAAAGCATATGATGTGGGAAGGTAACTGGTTGACATCTGGAATCTCAGCTATTTTTGGTCTTGAGCGACTAATGTTGGGAGTGTGTCTGTTGCGGATGAAGTGCGTAACACCAAGGAATGGATATTAGAGAGGGCCATATCTGTCTGCCATTTAAAATATGCATTAACAGACGAGTGAATTGTATTTATATTTTTTGGGTGATTTTGTACTGCTTGTGGCTTTAGTTATAGTAAAAGCTGCTTAATCGGGTAAACAACTGTCGCCTAATGTGATGGGGACCCGGGATGTCTACTCATTAGTAATTAATTACGCCGACAGAAATTGCCTCATTAAGCAACCTATGGTGTTCTGCATCAAACCCATCGCCTTCAGTACGTAGCCACTCACTTCCGAACTCAATTAACATGTCATCACCACCAATGCTTGGCTGTTTCTCTCGGGATCTCCCCATTTGCCGTGACTGAGGCTGTAGCAGCTGAAGCCAATATACCTGTGGTACACGGTCTACAGCTGTTGAATCAAAACTGCACATTACCTGTGTCCCATCACCAACTTTACGGGAGTGATGGCGTCGGGTAGTTTGTGAAGGTGTTACGACTGCTAGCGACGAACTTTTCCAACTAAGTCAGCAGCATGGACCATTGTATTCAGACAGTTCCGTGAGGCCGTCTTCAACATGACTGGCGCTCCGCTGTCTCTGACAAGAGCAGTCGAAGGACCCTGTGGTAACTTGGTCAGCGCAGTACTCTACAGCTTTCAGCACCGCAGACCGCAAGTACCTCGGCGAAGATGGCGTTTGAGTAGAGTCGTTTTCTACTCCCGTCGGCGAATCAAGAGTTAAGCATTGGAGAAAAGGAGTACCAACCTCTAGCAGTCAAAGTTAATCAAACGGATTAATTCATCATTGGTCGAATGGCCAGCCAGGTAATGAGCCATTCACAATCACGCGAATCAAGCAACTGGACTCTCCTCGACAGTGTTATCGTTGGCGGTTGCCAAACGTTAGGATTAGTTGATACAAGTGAATTTTGGGAGAACATGAGTCTAGATGTACGTGAACCGGATGAAATCAAAGCACCAATTTCGGTGGATAATGGCCCACTGCTCTCCCGTGGGATGTTGAGGTCGAGTTTACTGGTACCAGAGGCAGCCACATCTTCACCGTTTTCCACGGCCTTCCGTATGATGCAGGGCCAGCTATTGATTTACCTGCAGCATTGCAGGTAGAAATAGGTTTTCAACGTCGTGTGTCGCGTAACAGAAACAGTTGTGTCAGGTTAATGCACCAGTTGGAACCTTCGGGTGACATACACGTCGACGCTGTTGATGCAAACTGCCGTCCTGGAAATTTGAGAAATAGTACTTTAAGTGAGCAAGTCTTTTGAGGTCGGTGGCTGAGCACGAAATAGCTCAGTGCATACATGCAAACTCATTGGTCGAAAGGTTCGTCGTTCGAACTCTACCTCGGTATTTCAATTTTTGTTTTGTATGATTGGGCAACCTGGCATCCTCTTGACCCTCATGTTCACTTCCGGTGGCGTGGCAGCCTGACACCGAAACATGTTACCGCTGAGCGGTGAAACTTGAGGGGAAGAAGAATGGAATTAATTGGGTGTAGCTTTCTAGCTTACTTAGGCTTTCTGTGACGTAGGGTGCGGAAATGAATAAAATGTTTACTACCGCTAGGGAGATGACAGAAGGTCCTCAAAAGAGCCAAAATGAGGATGAAGTTGTTTTGATTGCAAGCATTAGTAGGATTGTGATGGGTAAGCATGTAAACACCACCAACATGGCAACGCACGGGACATTGAGGCGTGGAGGCCGTTTACACTTTACGTTGAGCATCAGTCGACTAATAGGCGCCAAGCCAGAGCGACTGAGTTGGTGCATGCTTTGGGTAGGTCCAACAATGAGCACGGTTCATTCTACTTCGTGTAAGAGGTGAGGTAAAGAATTGGAGAGAGATGGGATATCCTGAGACCATATAAATGAAAAAAAATGAAACAGGTGCTTACGAAAGATTGTTATCTCTGTGGTGCTATCTCTGTCTGGTATTATGAGGAAGATAAAGACCTCAAGGCACAGTCAAGGGACGGAGCGAAATGAGCATTCAACTATCAAGGCATTTAAGCGGTAATTTGTTTGTGGTCAGCAATGAGCTCGCTGACTAGCCCGGGATGGTAAGAAAGTTAAGGTAAGTGAGCACAATGTAGTGAAGTGCCACAGCAAGAGAAGTAACAAGGTTAAATCGCACGTATGCAGCTGGGATAGAAGCATCAGAGTACAGCATAATGGTTAGTCAGTTTGTAAGCCAGGAGTCAACTATAAACTACTCAACAGCCGAAATCTGGTGAGCATCAGTTATTGATGACCAACAAGAACAGGCGACATGGGAGCTTAAACCAACGCGCGCCTTCACTGCGTTCCTGGCAGGTGAACAGAATGAGGAGTAGGGCGGGTTGTCTTTATACGGAAGAAATTAACCAGACAAGGTATTTTTTGACGCATCTCTATCGAAGCGGTTCGTCGGAGTTGGTGACATGGGGTCAAGGATGGAGTGGAAGAAAGGCGGAAGGGGATCCAGAATATCGCAGTTTAAATGCTTGAGCAGCGGGCATAAAGAATAAAGATGGTGGCGTAATGGTACTAAGTGGTCGAAAGGTTTGCGCGCACGCATGGGTTGTAATAGAGGACGCCAGAACTGCCTTGGGTAAGAGAATTGTGGAGGAGGACAGATGGTGGCCTGAAAGAGCAAATCCAGCGGGTGAGTAAATAGTTAGACATGCTACGAGCTATTGAGAGATGGGAATCTACGAAAGAAGTTGAGGTTTCTGAAGGCCTCTGATCAGTTAAATCACGAACACATGTTCAGGGGACATAAGGAAAGATGCAGGCAAGTCACCCTGGCTTATCGGTACGGTGCGTTCCAGGTATGCCCGCCTAAGCGCAAAGCTGATGCGTTGCTAGCATTCGAAAAGCAGGAGATTTGCTGGTTTGGGAGTAACCATTTATTTATTGATACCGACAACCATGGGGAAAATGGTCGAGAAGAGAGCATAAAGAGTGTGCAAGCAGTGGTACTTTGCGTATCAGGTGGTTTTGCACATAACATGTGCAGATAATAATAACAATAAGTTTATTTCCCAACTTGTAGGAGTCTCAACAACTGAGGCGTCAACCCTTAGACGCACGTCCAAAATTTCTCTGAAACCATAGATTGAAATAAATAACTTTTGCAGTATTTATTCGAAAACTTTAAATCTTTTAAGACAATCGCAGTCTTGCCACAACTTGTTCAAGAGTGCTCAAAGTCCACTTCGGGCCCGAAGTTAACATTTATAGTGGCTCCAAAGGGCTCGTCTTCATATCTCCTTGAGGAGGATGGGAAATTCTGTGGACAAGTTGGTTTCTTCATATGTTTTCTCCACTGGATTTGCAAATAGTTTGACTGAGCACGTGAACAGTGATCATGTCATCTTTGTCCGGGCGGTCAAACTTATTCTTGCAGCAGACGTCCAACCAGAAAAAGCCAAGGAATTCAACGCAATAAGTAAAGTTGGTGGATTATTTTGTGCTAGTCGGGACACACTGTATCGAGTGCATTGCAAGGTTTTATCTTCACCAGTCTACTGAATCCTTGACGATGCCACGGGCAGAATTAGCATATTTGTGGATGGAACGACTTTTACTTTAGAGTTTTAGCACAAATTCGGCGGAGTGAGACGGTCTTATGGACACATATAACATGCTAGGTCAAGAAATAGTAGAGATATGTTGGAGTACAAGCAAACGGTTGGACTTGATATGACAGTTGCGGTACCGTTATTTCAAGCCATACTTGCGTTCTGGGACAGCCCCGTAAATGTACGCTCCGGGTGAGATAGATACATGCCACGATAATAACGATTGGCATAAAAATCGTTCGAAATGGTATGAACCGATAATATTCTTAGGTTCATCGAGGGCCCCGAAAGGTTTATTGCTCTCATTCAAACGAGGCAGTAAGATTGCGGACGCAAAATTAGAAAAAAATGCTGAAAACGTTTGCTAGAGAGCACAAGGTATAAGTTGGACTGCGGTCTGAAGTTTTCCCTGCTACTTCTCCAAGTGCTGAATTCACACAATAAACATTGAGGGAAGCATTCAGCCATAAAGGTGGACCAAATGCTTTGGTAATTGGTAACGGCACACATTTCACCGCAAAACCCTTTAAGGAATGGTTGAAAGGCCTTGGATGTCGACATCTGTTTACTGCTTCATGACATCCCCAGTCGAATGAGCCTGTGGAGAATTTTGTCCAAACACTGAAATCTGCCATTACTTCATTCTCTCCTACTTTTTTGTGGAATTAGACCGTAGAATTGATAATTTTTCGATGCAATACAGGAGTGCGGTTCATTCAGTTACTGGGAAGAGTCCCGTGATTCTCTTTAAATCTCGCTCGTTGCGGACAATTCTTGACTATACCAAACGGCTGACGTTAGGTTTTTCAAGGGTACTGACTTACGGTCTTCTGAAAGAATAATACTTTCATCAAATGGTAAACGTATGGTCACAATTCTCTATCTGGATGATCTCTCTTGTCAGCGGAGACACGTTGATCAGGTTGAGTTCAATACCGGTGGTCAGTTGGTTAACGGCACTCCTGTTGTTTCAAACACCAATTAATCCTTTGTAGATGATCTTATGGTATCCGAACAAAACGTTATATCTGAAGAACACACTACCTGCGAAGAACCTGAAGTTTCCAATCCGAGAAGATCCGAAAGATTATTGTCAAGATTATCACTGAACTATAAACATCCACGTGCCCATTCAAGCCGTGGTGGATGTGGTGAACATGATTGATGCTCTGTTCATTGCTCTATTCATTGTTTCATCAATTATTCTCTTCTTTAATATTTTAAGTGCTGTACATATATGTCAATTCGAATTCTACTGGTTACGCCGTGCCGAATTCTGAATTTCTAGTTCGTCTGGTTATACCGATATACGTGCTGAACTCAATTACTACAAATTGTTACAAAGCAATTCATATTTGCAGCAATTTGGTGTGGCCCGCTTTTGACCTACGTCGTCTTCAATATCGGTGGCAACAATCAGCAGTTGACAAATGGACAGTGATTTATGTGTGTAATCTCGCTAATGAGAAATCTAGCTGGTAACACAGGGTTAGCAGTTATTTCACCAATTTTGACTGGTTTCTATCTCCGTCGATAAATATCATGTTAACCGTCCGGTGGATGATAGACACCAAGGGGATACCTATAAGTAGATAGGCGACCCAAAATGCACACTTCCAATGCGTTCCAAAATGCTAATTGGGTTCAATAGGTACGGTAACCCGTATTATTACATGTTCAGTTTTACCAGCGATTGCTCCATCTCCGATCGATAAAAACAGAACTATCTGGTATCGTTTGCATCAGACTGATCAACGAGTGTCTGCTGTTATACCATAGAATTGTGGCTACTTTTCACACCGGTTAAATTGGATAAGTCAACCTTTTACCGTAAAGCTCTGTGTCGGAAAAGAGTAGATGGACCATTTAGTTGAATACGCCGAAGCTGGAGAAGCAATTAGAGACGCATGTGGTACTAAGTGCACGCCATTTTCGTTGAAGTCAACTTTTCACCTCCCTCAAGTTGGACCATTGAATTTTCTCGGTCAGGATAGATGGGCGCACGTTAGCCGGTTGACTAGCCGAAGGTTAGTCGTGCGCTTAAGCTTGATTTCTTTGCTACATTGTCCAAGCAACGACAGCCTGCCGCACTTAGGTTGTCTGTCTTAAACAGTCCATAATCGCACTTGCAGGAACCTGTCTTACAGCAGCTGTCTCTGACGCGGAGGTTTTAATAGACGAGCTGACGCAAAACGCGGGAGGGCAGGTAGGGTTGCTTTATATATATACACTCTCCTGCCCATCTTGATTGTCTCCTTTGACCGTTCGCACCGTTTTGTGATGCACTTTGGGCTCACATCCAACTACGCTGGACCGATTCTCTTCTCGGCGTGGTCTACCGTTGCCCCGCAAGTCCACCGGAAGTTGACCAGTTCCTCAAACCAATACTTGAGCAAATCTCCTCTAGCTGCCACTTTACACATCTTTTGCTGGTAGGTGAATTTAGCGCCCACAAGGAAGCCCGGATGGAACGCCAGCGCGCCTGATCTACTGGACATTTTGCACTGCCACTGAACAAAATTGTTCGACAAAACGCTTGGACTCAACATGTGGTCGCACCCATCAGATACCGCGTAGGCCAACTAGCATCCCTGCTGGATCTGTTATCACCAACAGAAGACACTTCGTCGATCAAGTACTAATTAAAGCTTTACTGAGACATAGTGGCCACTGTGTGCTGATCTCTGATATCATCTGCCGTGGGCCGGAAATTTGGATTCTCAAACGTGGATTCGATACTTTTGCAATACAGACTTCCAAAAATGCGTAGTCTACTCGATCAATTAAAATTATGACCAGTTTCGGGACAAAATTTATGCAAAACTGTTGCTCGGTATATTCACGAGACCGATGTGATGTTCGTTCTGAAAAAGCCGGCGAGCAGTCAGATGGGCCAAAGACTACCTAAAAGGATTCGGCGTCTTCTGGAAAAGATATCCCAACTATTTTCAAAAAGATGACCACATGTGGCACAGAAAATGAGCTGGTATCTAGTAAACTGCGGAATCGCTGTAAATTGCAAATCTATCAAGGTAAAATACGAAACAAAAATGTATTATTTACGTCCATAAAACAGCCGAAGAAACAAGCCAGCCGCGTTCTTTCTGAGGGACAGAAACGGGGAATCCAAGAGAGTCCACAGAAAACACTACGCAAGCCTGTATTTTGTTCTGGTGACCCTGAGATTCAGGAATATACCACGTTGACGCCATTGATATTTCAATCTACCAAACGTGACCCGAACCTTATAAGTCGGTACACTGACCTCATCTGTCACATTACAATCAGCACTAACACAACTCCTAAGATAAGTAAAACGCTACACAATTTCAAGTGCCTCTCTCTGGATTGTAAGTGGCGTATTCAGTGGCTTCACGTCCAAGACCAAGAGCTGACGGCTTTCGGATGAAAACCGCAGCCAAGAGGGGGGTGACTTTTGTCAGTTCAACACCTTTTCAAAGGCGGGAACCATATCATTCACATATTCCACATCAACAACACTTTCGTCAGCAGCCATTTGAAGTTATAGGAAGTTATAAGGGCCTTCCAATTGGTTCCAGTATCTCATCGATTGTGAACTCAAATAGGAATAGATAGAGTAGGCACCCTGACCGATAGCGCTCCTTGTACGGAAACATTGCGATAGCTCTCCGTATATTCCCACATACGCGGAACTCTGAGAATACAAAGGGTTTATCTCGTTCAAAAAATTGCGGAGGAATTCCTTGACGGGCGAGCGTAACAAGGAGAGCAGACCTGTCAACTGAGCCGAATACACCTTGGAAGTAAAAAAATATCAAATTTTGGGTTAGTTGTACTTATGGTGTTACCCTAGCACCTCGCTGATTGGAAAGGTCTGGTCAGCGCAATTTCTGAGGCCAAAATTCTACTTATTACACTCGGGTGTTTCACAAGCCTGCATGGGATGACGAAGTACAAGTGAGACCAGCGGTGTAGCTTAGGAGAGGTTCAAGCTGACCACAGTGGACACCGCAATCACTACAAGTCCTTTTTTAATATCAGGTGTTATCGCCGATTCGCCCAAGTTGTGTGGGACTTCACCCTCATTTTCCACCACGCAGGTGGGAAGTCAGTGGGACCGGGAGCTTGGTGATGCTCGAAAACATATGCAGTCATAAACCCCTTAGGCCTTACAAGTTTCCAAACTCCCTGTCAAATGTTCGGCTCTAGCCTTAAGATCTAAATAAGTGGTAGCTGATGGCCGTGAGAGCTGTTGTCCAAAGTATCTGGACCCGAAGGACGGGGCACTCTTACTTATTCACTCTAATCTTCGATGGGTTCGCTCACAAGTAGTTTCCGGGGGCCGGTCAGATTACGGATCAGCTGAATTAGCCTTCGGGCATTACCGGTTTCCGGACTTCTTTTATTCACTCAGCCCCCCGTGTCCACCAGGCTCCTCGGTCGGCACGCGCGCTTACTTAAATTTGACGTCCAATACTTCGTCAAGCTAGTGTCCAGAACCGTCGAGGACATTTCTCTAAGTGTTGAGAAGTGCCACTGTTTTGCTTAATATGCCGTAATGAGCGAGACTGGTACAGCCGTGCCACAAACTAGGCACTAGACAGTGTTCAAAGATGTGGTGGTCTTCTTCCGGCATGCATTAACATCTGATGGTAGGGCAGTTGATAGAGACCCCAGAGGACGATTCTGATAGATTCGTATAATTTCGTCATCCATCAGCTCCTCAAATACTGAGCGATTTGTTCGCACTTTACAAGGGCCTTGGAAGAGGACGAAGGAAGAAGCAACTCCGGACGATAGCGTGGTCTGAATCCACTAATGTGTTCCGGAACGAGCGGCAGTTAGTTATTGACCCGCGCCCTCGTAACTGGTGGCGCTATGATTCACTTGATGTCCTGGCTAGCTCGATGTTTGGAGGCACCAAATAGCCACAAAACCTCGGTTATTCTGGAAGTCACTTGTTCATAAAAACAGTCTACAGTTAGCTAAATCACTCGATCACAACTGTCTGTTTGTATCGAGTCAAATCCATACCAACCACCTAATTAAATCTTAGCTTGGCAGATACGCGACCATTTTTTACGGCGGTACAGGCGACCTGTCGCAGCACAGGTCACTAGCGTGGTGGTCCATGTCAGCAGTCACTAGAATGATGCGAAGTGATCCACATTGTACGCGGTTCATACCTGGTTCCAAGGCAGTTGTTGCGACTACAATGTTCCCCAGTTCCTGTTTGCTTGAACCATTAGGGCACGACAATGCATCGGCTTGTCCGAGGCCAGGGGTAGACTGCTACTTGATCTTGAAGTCGTATACCAGAGACAGAGTGGCTCATCTTTGAAGATCTTGGCAGTATACACCGTGTTATGTCTGTTGATTTGCCAACCGGTTGTGTCTGGCTGCTGTCACGGTCCAGTGCGTAATGCTGGAAAAAAGACTCTTAGAGGGGAACACAACAGCTATATTCCGAACAAGCGAGTGCGAGAATACAACGGTCTTAAGCTAGTTATTGGGGGGACACTGTCTGACTCGGTCCAATGCTGACGCACGCGGTCTGGCCTTGGTACAAGGCTGCGGTGCGCTGCACATCGCGGGAGCGTTATCTGACCTTGATCAACGCTGACTCGCGCTGCCTGAGTTTGATACGACGCTGTGTAGCGCTGTATATTGAGGGGGCGTTGTCTGTCTGGTCAACATCTAGCAGAGCTGAGGGTCTCAGTAGATTTCTGGCATTCAGTGGTTACTTCCAGGAATCTGACGTTCCTGATACGAAGAATGTGACTAACGTAGTGCAACTTGTGGACTGTCACCAGTGCACCTACCTCGTGCGAGTCCGGTAAACAAGATCAAAGATCAAACAAGATCCATCTGACCGTATTTGTGTTTGGCTGGTGTTAAGAATGGCAAGAATCTGCGATGGCATACTGGGTGCCCTTTCGGAAACACATGGGAAATCGCTGCGCCAATTCCGTAGTTTGAAGCATACGACGCCAGAATGATTTCCAGTGATGTATCGGGGTGGGTGGGTAGCAGTTCGGATCTCAGCCTGGGTTCGATAGATCAAAGACCCGTTGGAATTATTCTCGCAATGTTTACTCGTGACACCTTGTGATTAGCAAGCTTAGTGGACCCGGAAGGTAATGCATGACAGGCAGAAACCAGCTGTAGTGATTGACAAGACCGAAAAGGCTTTGAATGACATCATGCCCGTGGTTGATGGCACACATTTGACGGCATTGCTGTTCGTCGGGTCTGGTCAGCGGCTGTGTTCATCAGTGATGAACCCGATACACTTTACCGGCCACATAAAGAATCTAAAGTTTTGGCGCACTCTGAATCTATACTTCTGAATTTGACCAAATCCGTAGACGGGGAGCAGCTACAATTCGTTGGGAATCAAACCCATGACGATTAGATTGTCCAAACAGACGGAACACCGAGCATCCTTCAGTATTGTATCTACGAACTCTCTGAACACGGTTGGCGCTGGCTTCATACCAAACGCGAAACGGTATACCGGAAAGGGACGCGATGCTTTTTTATGGCCAAAAGTACTTCGGATTCTTTCTCGCCTTCATGCTGGTGGTACGTCTCGGCCAAAACAATCTTCGCAAAACATTTGTCCCACTTCTTTTTCGCGAAGAATTCGTCCGGAAGACGTAGAGAAGTTTTGTCACTACGAGCCGTCGCAAACATCCTTCGGTTAGACAAATCAAAGTTGAATGCCGCAGTCTCCAAATTGGACTGTAATTTGTGAGCTGCACGATGATGTGCCGGTGAATATGACACCTGAGATCGACATAAATCTCATTCGTGTCCACGTTGACTGCACCTGGAATGTTTGTGACGCTTTGACCGTCAGTACCGGGCAAACTGCTACTCACTGCGACGACATCTTCTTCTGGGAATTTTGCCCTGTTTTTAGCCAGGATTGTCCCGGGGATTCCCTCGGGTGTTGGGCTTGATCGTGCGGACATTGCTGCTCAACCTATAAGTGACTGATTAAACACACCCCCAACTTTATGAGGCGATCGCGTTTGGTTTTGAGGATATTTGTCATTTCAGAATCGTCTTCAATCCTGCGAAGCAGCCAAGTTCTGATGTCTGCATACTGGAACGACCGAAGTCCAGCTACGAAAATAAGTCACGTGAACTAGTACTCCGTCACTTGGTTGACCGTGAAGCAACCGCATTCTCGACTCACAACGCCAGAAAACGTGATGTAATTCTCATAATCTTTCTAAATGAGGTTAAGGAATTGGTAGTAGATACACAACAGTTATGGTTGACCACCGAATACCTGCGACAGTGTTCTGTTCTGAGGTCGTTGGGGGGGAGTTTGGGGAGGATATTGTTTCTATGCCATTTTTGTCCCCTGTGCGGTGTGTTCATCTCGGAGATTCCAAAAATCGGTTTCGAACGTGCCTTCATATAGCTTGAACCAAGAGTCGAAAGCGTGGCGTGAAAAGTGGTCGCATGTGAACTCCGTCATTGAGGCCGCGGCTGCATCAGCTGAAGAACCAGAGGGCTTACTGGTTTTGCCTTCTGATACCTGGACACATGGCTTTTGCGTGAGTGATTCATCGAGTTTTAGTTGTGCTCCTTCGAACCGCTTTTGGTGCCCTTGCAATAATTCCTGGAGCTGACTAACCTCGATGGATATCATGGGTCTCCGTTCTCCAATGGCCTTACCAGTATTGCCTCAGCTCAAGTTTTGATTTGAAATTTCCAACCAAGTATTTGCCGCGAAAGAATCAAAGATGCACTGCGTGCATCAGGCCCCAAAACCTGGAACAAAAACACATGTGCAACGCGCCGTATTTAAAATCTGTGAGGCAACAGCATTCTGGAGGGCGCTCAATATTCGCACAATGGAACTGAATTCTCGAAGGCCAGTAGGCGGGCAATTGAGTTCAAAATACGAGTTCAAATTTTTAAGCCCCATCTAGGCATCTCAGGGTTTCAGGGATGCTAGAGAAATACTTCACCGGACTTTTCCCGCAGAGGTATGATTGCTTCAGTGGAAAACGAAATTTGCTGAGCTGCGGAACTATGGGCATAGATTGAAATGGTTTTTGGTCTGAGCACATACGCAACAAAATGCAACATTTTTGAGCAAAAAAGTTTAGTTCAATCGCAAGACTTTGCAGCGAACAGCATTGTGCGGCCAATGGTTCCCATTCTGCATACTACGATGCCTCGTGGACGCTCAATAATCGCACAATGGAACTGATTTCTCGAAAGCTACGACGTGTTCGGGGTTGCCACTTCATAGTATGAAATGTCTATCTATGATGTCTATAGTCGTGTATTATTGCAAATTCTCAACACTAGTGATTGGTTTAAGTGAACGAATCTTAAAGGTCAGTAAACATCACCGATTGTGAATATGCTGCCCAGTGTAGTTGGAAATGGCGAATTGCACAAAAAGTGACTCACTTATAATGCACGGAGCTTTCAGTTGGTTTTCCAGCTGCAATAATCCTCTGAACACTCTAGATTGTACATGGTCCTTGTGAATGTAAAATATGCAGAGTTGCCATTCCCGTAAAAAAAATTTTGCTCGATAATTGCCGTCACAGGTTAGAATTGCGTAGGCTGCGTTCATTATTGGCAAAAAAATCGTGTAGGTTTGTTGTTAGAGAGCAGAGTCTTCCGTTCTAGCCTGCGAATTATGCTACGATGTTCAACAATTAGCCACCTGGAGCTAACGTGCGGCTAGTGGTCCACGATGCCCAATCAACTAGCCACATGGGATCTGCATCGATCATAGCGGACAGCTGGACGAACCTAGCTGGCCGGTGCGCGCCCATCCATTTCCACCGGGTAGGAGTCCCACAACAGACAATAGACAATACAATAAAAAGTTGAGGTGTATTGGTCGTTTGGATGAGTAAATATGTCATGTCAGGAGGCGCATAATCTTCTTCGTGAGGAGCGTTCATTTGGCCATTGACGTCCTGAAACGAGAGGAAGATATAAGCAAGTTTATCGAAATATCACCATGTGACAGGCGGCTGGTAAACTGGCGGGAGTACTTACCATTAAATGGAAGCACTTCAGCGGCCATAATGTCGTAGAGGCTTGTTTACACAAGGCCATCTTCAGCGGCTAGTTCGCATGCCTATTACTGTATCCGTCAAGAAATACGAGACCTACATGAAATGCACGGGGCCTCGATAACAAACGAACTATCTGGAGCTGACGGGTCACATGCAACCATCTTCGTCTCTTTCATCTAACTGGCGCCCTACAGCGTTAGTCAAAGTAGCCAAAAATTTACCCACGCCTGTCGGGTAGTTCCTGCTTGGACCCAAAAACACGGGGACACACAGACTTCCGTGGCACACTGAGCTAAGATTCTGTGTTTCAGTCCAGGTCAACATTACAAGACGCCTTCTTTGCGGACCGGGTAGCAAGCAGTTCTTTGCGTTTTTTGGACGGACCAGGAGCTAAGAGGAAAAAGTAAATTATTCTTTTGTAGAATCACCTTTAGGACAATCCTGAAGAGCATCACGGGACAGGGGGCAACATTCACGATCACAACAGTCGGCTTGATAAGATAGGCATTCCGTTGCACACAAGCGGTCACTTGTAGTAGTTGGCTGGTCACAGAGCACACAAAATCCCAAGTCTGTGTCCCTAGACCGCCATCTGTGTTGAGGTGCAGTATCCTCGACCACAGACGGCAGGCGAGCAGTTGCAAAATTTGAGCCTTGACGAAGCAGGATTCGCCCCTGAACAATCAATTGCTTAAAGATGGCTTGGCCCTTCTAGGTTCCAACCCCTGAAGCTTACTTACCACTCGGTTCAGCTGTTTACGAAGGGCGTCAAAAGCTGTCGGCGGTGGTTTCGGAACAGGTGTAAGGGGTGCACCTTTTTCCGGTAGGTTGTAATCCGACAGCCAACGTTGGTGGACTGGGAAGCAGGCTAATAAAAAATCTATGAAAATCAGTTCTTACTGCTCGGTACCGGTTGATTTGTAAAAACAGAAAACAAATGCATGCACGGGAGACACACCGCCTGGTTAAACGGGCATGTGCACTTTGCAGCACAGGTGTCAACCGTCTGTGAGCATCTGGGTGATTGAACTACAAACTGTAAGTTATTTAACGTGGCTTGACTTCATCTTGTTTGTTCCAAAACTGTCATAGGGGAGCGTTGGTGGTCACGGCCCAAAGTGCCTCAAAACGAGAGAGATTGCATACTTAGTCGTTCGACAGACCACGTTCACAGCGTAGCCGCCGCCCTCAAGGATTTACCACCTATCACAATGGTACGATGTATGCATCTCAAGTTCTCGCATGAACCACTCGGCGTGCCGGGACATCTTTTGTATGGCATGCTTCAGTGTGTCAGCGTGGTGTGCCCGGTCTTTAAGGCGACCGTTCGCATCCTCCAGAATATTGTTGATCGCACTGCCAAAGTGAACCATTCGGGACTGTGCGTTTACGGCTCATTTTTGGGTGATGTACAACCAGCGGGCGTGAGGTAAGAAACAAATCGTTGGTCCGTTCGGCGCAGCTACTGCAGATCTTGCCGGAATCTGTGTTTGCAATACGATAGACAAAAAACCACCATATGGCGTTGTCCAGGCAAGTCATGTGGTGGATTTTCTGTCAGCTGTTTGCGGAGTGTGTCTATGACCAGAAATACATGGATATTAAATGATACATACGTGCTTCATGATAAATTTTCTGATATAAAAGTAACAAAGCATTACATCGCAGCCGAACACGATACTTGCCACCCGCATTTGCGCCGCCAACTTGTCCATAAGGAAAGTCCTAACTGGAAAACGCTCGTCCATCATTTCCCTGAACAAGCCAAACAGTTTACACATAGGAGCAAACTATTTCCCCTCCACGAACGCATATATAACCGGACGCCGGGCACATATGCCGCCCGTTATCAAGAAGGTATGCAGCTTGTATATACAGGCCGAATATTAAGTGCTTTAAAAAGCTTACCCCAAACGGTTTGTTGCATGCGTTCCGTCTACATTCAAGACATCTGGAAAGCATCAGAACGACGCTATCTGATGCCATCGGGAGAAGTATATGTGGCTATAGTGACCTTCCTCTGACTACCACACAAGACGCGCCCCTTCTCCAGAAGATTCGCCAGCACCGAAGGCATATCATCTGCTACAATAAAACTCAACTATGCGGCATCTACTCAACAGAGCCGATCGACACTTATGACCGTAGTTGTACATATCCTGAGTGGTGAGGATCTTGCCGAATTCATCAGCCACAAACTGCCGCATCTCACACGATGGCCCTCCGTAGTTTAGAAAAGCCCTGCAGGTGCCCAACTCGTCTTTGGTTGGCCGTCCAGTAACCGGAAGCCGGTCGTACAGAAACTTCGACAACTTATGTTTGTGTTCAAGAAAATAACAGGTGACTTCCAGGAGGTTGCTTTACCTCCTTAAACAGAACCGCACTGGACAGCCGGTGCTTCGCCTACTGTCTTTTTATTGGCCGATACGTTCGGCTCACTAGATTCTTCGGACTCCTCGATTTTTCTATGGTCTTTGAGGTCGCCTGCTGCGTTTGTAGTACACCCATTTGTAACGCAAAACAGCGTTGGTGCTTCGATTACTAGATGAACGCACAAATACCACATTGTTCTCCTTCGTGTATTGATTTAAAGCATTTTCAAATGCCGTGAAGGATGAAAAGGATGAAGCCCCAAATTTCTCAATAAAAGCGTGTGAAGCCAGTTTCGAAGCCATAGCACAACAAGTTCAAACCTGAATGTGCGCCAAAAATTTCGAAAGGGGGCTAATTAAAACGAATCGCAACAAATGAGGCTGATTTTTGGTCTGAGCACATATGCAACAAAATGCAAGAGCACAACGTAGAAATCTCGCAAGTGTTTGCAGAAAAATGCATTGTGCCTCCAAGGTGCGCCTGCCTTGTGAGCTCGACATCGGTAACCGGCCTCTGGCGAATACTGAACCATGATTGGCTGTTGGATCCACACTTTTGGCCAATCAGTACACGCCTTAGTGCTGAACCGGTTAGATTGCTATGCTTCTTGCGTGCATGTTAAAGTGTGCACACTATGGAAGCGCCACGGGACAGTTATTCTCTGAAGGCAGGTGTTCACGACAGTTTCTGTGGATGGGATACAGAAATAAAGCCCATGAGCTGAAGCCCAATAAGCAAGGTTACACATCGCCAGCACTTACATACAAATCAATCAAACTGGCAGACACCGTATACTAACTGCACTATTGCTTCTTGGCTGTGGCAGCGCTTAGCTCCGAGCGGTAAACCGGTTTTAATGCGAAGTTCCGCCTGATAGTGTCAGAGCTACAGTCAGTTGGAGCGTAAATAGACACGACAAACAGACAACGATCAGCTTCCCGCTTTTGAGACTCCTTCGCGGATGTTTCCCTAGGAACTGTACAGAGGCGACTCTAGTCGGCTTCTCAACAGGTATCCAGTTAAGTGAGGGTCCTTCCGCCCGGTGACTTAGGATGATATCAATCACGGCACCCTATGCCTCAGCGGTCTCGGGATCGCCAGAGTTGCGCAGCTGGAAGCGAGTAGAAACTGATGGGGCAGTTGGCACTTCTGCTTGGATCCTGAATGCTTCTTTCTGGTACACAGCACACATGAATGCCAATAGAGTTCAGTGTTAGAGTAAGAGCAGCATGTTGTCCTGCTTGCTTCAGAGCGCGAACATTGAAAGTAGCCAGATAGCATGAGCGTCGATGCGTGAAGATTAATTTTGAGATGCGTATGTCAGCACCGGATGACCTACAAATGTTGACTCTAAGACTAACGGAGTCATCAATCCTATTGACGGGATTAATGCTCTGGGGTTTGTGTATTACCCCCTTCATCGATAACAAAGTCAAACGTATCACTATAACAAGCCTGACGGGCGTGAGACAGTCGGTTGCGGTACCTTTTTGACCATTGGTACGACCATCAGCTGGCCCTACTTCTCTGGAACACACTCTTGTTCCCTAATGCACACAAAAGATATGTTCAAAGCGGAAGCTTCTATTCCTACTTTCAATAACCTTGACGCAAGCGCCCCATGAGGCTTCACGATAGAGATCTGATCTCACAGACCAGGACTCAAAACAAACAGGTCAAATGAAAGTCATAGGCGCGTCGACATGTTCGACTAAACTGCTGTTGAGGATATTCTGCCCAGTGTATAGGCGCTGGTTCTTATTGTATATTAGGTCTTCAATATTACTTGTGGTTAACTCGGAAGGCCTTTTAGGTCCTGTTTTGTGAATTAGCTGGAACAGATTCTCTGGATTTCCAGTCGCACTGGCTTCTTGAACTTTCTAATCCCACCGTGCGTCTTGTCTACACACAGACTACGTTTAAGCTGCCTCATTAATCGTCTTACGGAATTATGCTCCGAGCCCGAAAAGATAGAGCACCTCGCATCAAGAAGTGATAGCGACTGTTCTTAGAGGCAGTGGTTTTCTTGCACATGCTCAGAAGGGTCACAAGCAGGATTCACCGCGTCACTTGCTGCCGTAGTTATCTCACTCCAGTTATAGTCCGTGTCCTTTGAGGAGACCGCCTTAAATGTACTGCATGGTAGGCGAGATGGCCCAAGTGGTTAGGGCGCGGATTTACTGATCGGAAGGTCCGTGGTTCGAACCCGACCTCTGCCTCTAGACTTCCTTTGTCTAGGCTTGGGCAACTTGACAGTAGCCCATCCCTCGTGCTTCCTTCGGGTGGCATGGCACTTAGGCACCGAAAGGGTGCTACAGCTGAACGATGGTAGGGTCTGATGTTTCCCTAACTTTCAGCTCACAAGGTTCCTGTACCGCAGTTCGTTTATGGGGTTTTCCGAAATAGTTTCATGGAAATTCGCACCGATCGACAGCCAATGACTGAACCATGCCACCGGTAGCTGGTGCCGATATGTCAGTTATACTCCAAGGCTGCTCAGATCTAAGGCGACGCCAGGTGGCGCAGTGACCCTTACTTCATCTAAAGCCAGTACTGCTAAAAAATAACTGGTCAGTGCAAAGCTGCAACAAACACTTACCAACATCATTGCGTTTTGTGTTCAGACACGAAGGCGTGTGACTAGTGAACTGAGATGTCCTACCTGTGCGTTGAAAGCTTCTACTATTACGAACAGCCTTCAAGTTCTTGGTGGAAAAAGGGTGGTCAGTTCTCGTTTCATTGAATGAGAGCTACATTTCTTTGGTGAATAGGTGGACACGACAAAAAAATAGCGTTAGGTCTTTCGCCCAGTGCGGTTTTCATCGATATGGAAATTGGGGCAGTACGGTCGGCTATTTACATAACCATAACCGTTCAGCTGTAATACTCTTTCAGTGCCTAGCTGCCATGCCACCCGAGGAAAGCACGAGGGTCGGGATACTGTTAGGTTGCCCAAGCTTAGACAGGAGAAGTCGAGAGACAGACGCTCTAACCACAGACCTTCCGGCCAGTAAATTCGCGCTCTAACCACTTGAGCCATCTCGCCCCCGGCTGTTTACAGATATCCCGTCGTTCGGTGAGGCCTCAGCTCGCAATTTTCGGGCCGTACCAACAGCGTTGTAATTCGATGCGGCAGCCAGACCACTTGAAGTTCAGTCCGTAGTTCAGTCCATATAGGAAGTGTCGTTAACTCAACAGCTGGAATTGGACCCTGTGTTGGAGTTTCAGATTCAGCAGACATCGGTTGATGAAGTACCTAGAGTAGGCGCAAGAGTAGCTTGCTGATCGATTTGTCTAAGCAATCCCACTTCAAATACTGCAGTAAAAATAAGACGACCGCTGAAAAGCGGACGCCGAGCGTTAACGTGCAGTGTGCCAATTCGATAGGTACCTGAGTGACATGTCTACAGCTAGGGTCTGCAAGAAAGGCATTGTCAAATGGGAAGGACGTGACATTCCTGCTGATCATAGGCACGTATCGCCGTCTGTGTTAAGTTCCCGTCCCCTTCCCACTCTTTACGAGAACATTCTTCTACGTGGTCGTAAAAGTTGGGTTCTGGTACTTACCACCGGTGTGTTGTTACCGATGGCTACCGATTTTGGTCCATGAATTCTTACATACCTTCCAACTGCATTGCAAAAAGTTACTACAAGATTGCTTTGTAGTCAAACTAATGAATGCAACTAAAGTACTCACTTGAATAACTGTGTTGTTCCTGCTGGCCCGAATTGGCGCGAACTCTCTACCCGGAATGTCCGTGATTCAAACCCGACCTCAGCATCTCAGTTGCTTCTGGGTAGGCCTGGGCAACCTGACAGTATTTCAACCCTAGTGCTTGCTTCAGGTGGCATGGCAGCTAAGCACATAAAGGATGTCACAGCTGAGCGACTTTTCCGCTGGCCATACTGAAGGCGAAGTTCACTTTTGATCGAGGAAGTATGGTGTGACATGGCGTCAACACTGTTCGATAGTTTACAATCCGACAGTCATGTTAAAAAATGTAATCCTTCAGCTGTAATACCCTTTCGGTACCTAGCTGCCATGTTGTCCGAATGAAGTACGAGGGCTGAGGTACTGCCAGGCTGCCCAAGCCTAGACAAGAGCAGTCGAGGTAGGGTGGCTGGTCTCGAACCACGGAGCTCCTAGTCAGTAAGTTCGCGCCTTAACGACTGAGCTACCTCACACCACGGTCATATGTTGGATATTATGGATTGCAATTAGCTGCAGTGCTATCGAGTGGGCATCCCGTGGTAGAGTATTGGTGCAAGTGGTTGGAGCGCGAATTTTCTGATCGGGAGGTCCGTGGTTCAAACCCGACGTCTGCCTCTCGACTTCCCCTGTCTAGGCTTGGGCAACTTGGCAGTAGCCCAGTCCTCGTGCTTCCCTCGGGTAGCATGGCAGCTAGGCACCGAAAGGGTGTTACAGCTGCACGAACAACATTGGTGCAGCTTGGTTTATGGTTATGATGAACGAAACAGAGAAGAAAGCGCGTAAATTGTGGGTTGCGTTTCCAGGAGAACGACTCAGTTACTGAGATACAAAAAATGGTATACAAATACACTTTCGTAAAATAGACAACGTGTGCTACCGCAGTGGAATTTGCTGGTAGTCTGTACTGGATGCACCTTGCAGCATAACACTTCTTGCTTCGTATTGCCAGTGTCCGCAATATAGAAAGTCAAGTAGATCTAATACTTCAGGTGATCAATCAGTGTAACAAATCGGACTTAACGTCCATCTTTAGAAGACAGCAGGGACAATTTTTGTCCACGTTCTTAGCGAATATGTCTAGTGTATACATATTCAAGACATGCATCTGGCCGCTTTCCACATATGGGAAGCGTATAAACATGGAAGAGACGTTCGGAAATACTATCATGCAATAGGTAAGAAAATGTCGATACAACCATTCCCGTCTGACACTCGTTTTATTTTTGTTCTACTAACCGTAAGTTTTTTAAGTGGTTGAACACCAATTTCTCGTTATCATCTACTAACTAACAGCTCACTATATCTAGTTTCTTTTTTCTCTACAGTCGGGCGAACTTCGTTTTCAAAGGTAACGACCATCGCTATCCGTGTTTTTCCAGCTGCTTATCTGGCGTTGTCCCAGAAGTAACATGGACTTCGACCCAAATGTCGGATATGCTTCTATAAAAAGAGAGTAAGTTGTATCTGGTCCCCAAGATATACCGTTCATCAGGTTCATAAAAAATGTCACAACGCCCTTGTCCAAAGTTCCACCTAATCCTTCTGAAGGCGACATTCCTGTGAAGCGAAGACGAAAACAGGAGAAACTTGCCACCAAGTCTTTCGGGCCAATGAAATTATGCCCTTACGTCATAACACGTAAGTTTGATATGGTTGTTCTCTTTAGCCTGTATACAGGTTGTTAGCTGTCTTCTATGCTGACACCGTACTTTTTCTTAAAGTTGATAGTTCCATCTGAGTTTAGAGCACGGCAACAACTAACTGTTTTGATATAATATTAGCTATGTACAACTTCGGTCGAGATAGCTCAGTGGTTAAGGTGCTAGATTACGGACCGAAATATCCTTGGTTCGAACCCAATTTCAGCATCTCGACGGCTCCTGTTTAGACTTGGACAATATTTCAGCCCTTTTACTTCCTCCCGGCTAAGTGACAGTTGTGCCCGAGGGACGCAGCAACAAAGATTGCCACAACCGTATTTTTTCACCCCAAGGAATCGATTCCAGTCAAGCACAAGTCACACACACACATTGACAAAATCAAAGTTACTTCCTTGCAGAATGCACTTTCAGAATTACAAGATCTCTCGCATGTTATTCATCCTGTCCGACTCGGTGGTGGGGGCTATCCTCGACACTTTTAGAAGTCATATACAGTCAATATGGTCTCCAACTGTTTTCTGGACCCCATCGCTACCACCATTAAAGTTAGACGTAGATTGAGCTCATTTCAGACAGCGGGCATCATCACATCAACAGGGTGCGCCGCTGTGTTGTCCATTGACGTCTACTTTTATTGAAGAGTGACGCACAGCCACGTGCCCTCTTCGGTGTCAAGTTACCTTTTTTCTTAGTCGCTCTCCTTCCTTAACATGGCAGTTAGGCACCAAAACGATGGTACTGCTGAACGGTTATTTTTTCTTTTTACAATTGCAAACATGATGCAGAACCAGTTTTCGGAGAATCTGGTTTTTATTTTTAACGATGAGCTACTGAACCTCCCGCTCAGACGAAGTAGTCATCGGCGGATTCATGCGACCGAGCTGGAAATCTATCCCAAAGCTGGTTCGACAATGCAGACAGGAACAATCCATTGACAGGATATTGTCCAGTGTGCGGCACGACTGTCGTTCCGGTGGGCAGTGAAAGCAGTGATGGGAGGGTGCGCGCCTCTGAGAAATTGAAATCTTTTAGTTGAATCAAATCACTGGTCTGTCGACCAGTGCCAGGACAACTTTATGCTACAGCAAATAGTGATGCGAGATGGCTCAAGTGGTTAGAGCGCGAATTTACTGACCGGAAGGTCCATGGTTCGAATCCCACCTCTGCCTCTCGACTTCCCCTGTCTAGGCTTAGGCAACCTGACAGTATCTCAGCCTCCGTGCTTCCTTGGGCGGTATGGCAGTTAGGCACCGAAAGGGTGTTGCAGCTGAACGATTTTTTTTTACGATGCAATGAATAGACAAATGTCCGAAAATCTAATCACCGAAGTTTGTTCAATAACGGTTAATAGGTATGGAGACTGATCGACGGATGTTACCTGTAATGGTAAGAGGACCAGTAAAATTTACACGCCAACGGGTTAATTTTTTGCTTGCCCGATTATTCAGAAGTCTCATTGTTTTCTGGAGTCGACATAAGGCAGGTCGCTCACCATATCAACAATGAAAGATACGCGATTCAATATTTTTTAGGACGAAGCAACTCAGGATTTTTAGAGGTCATGGCCGGTCCGTGTCTCGGACCCGGAGGTTATGTGCCACTGTATCGGCCCTGTTTCTGCGGTAAATGAGACAGTATAACTTTTTATCCTTAGGTTAATGCTTATCCGCCAAAATTATGCTGTTTGACGGCATATTTGCCTGTGGTATGCAAAAATTATTTTTCCCTGTCAGATAATCCAACTCAGGTTTGTGCGGTGAACGATTGGTTTTTACTTGGTGCATTGATTTCATCTTATTCTGGCAGCATAACCTTTGGAGTAGGTGCATACCGCATTTGAATTTGTCTTCGTTTACGTGGAGATTTTGATCTCATTACTTTGTTGAAACGCATTAGTGGTTAATCAGCTTTCGTTTTTCGCAGATAACCATGAAAATACTGGGAAAGTCTTTGAAAAGTCACCGCAGTCGGCATACAAATGCACATATGACTGCTCGCAATCGTCCTTTTCGCCGTATTTGTTCTATTAGCTAATATAGCACTGCTCAGCTTCCCAACAGAACCATCCACCTAAAACCGCCAACATCGTTGGGCAAAATGTCTACTCAGGCAGAGAACGAAACGTTGCACTCGGTGTGAGAGGTCTGGCTCTCCCTAACACAGGTTGAGTTGGAACTTAAATTTGATCCGGCATCAGCAATGGCAGTGTGTTCGTCCCCGAAACGTTTTTTGATCTGTTTAAGACTGATTAATTGCGCCGAGAATCGGGTACTCATCATCAACGACGCAATGTGCTCTGGCCTGGAGGTATAGCCCATGAACTGGTATCGAAAAGGCTATTTTCTCGATTTGCTGAAACCGTTGATCTACGTGGTACGTAATCAGATATGAATTTGAAATCAATTGGATCCACTTTTCGCAAACAACTTACCCGGGACGTGTGAAATACTGTTAGAAATAGCCTGGAATTACTGTGATCGGAACAAACATATTGACAAAAAAGGTCAACAAGACCAGTCACAACTACCCCTAGTCGAATTTTGTATAATTTAAATGTCCCATCTCGCCTATTCCCGATGAATATGATTCGCGCGTTTCATGTAAGACACGGCCACCCGAATGACTCCATCTCGCTAGCAGCCCCATTCGTTCCTGAACGGACTTTAATCTAGGTTATAGGTGAACTAAGCCGAGGCAATAATATCATTTCTGTGAGGTAAGCGGTGTGCTGTTGCATGGGATAAAAAAGCTGGAAGTCGTTCAATGTCCTGATGTATGAATAGAATATTTTCCCTTTCAAAATTGAGTGAAATTATCATCAGGAAAGGACACAAACCATGCACCAAGGTAAAGCCGTTCGCTTCACATGCTTTACATTTTTAAGTTCTGTGATGCACAAATATGCCGCTAAGCCATATAGTTTCTGTGAATGCGCATTGCTCCTTGGATGAGAAATTATACTCTCAAATTTCCTGTGGAAATAAAGTAGGGTATATTCTCCTTGTTCGAGATACTGGCCTCAAATCGTCATGGTCCTGCAAAATTCTAGGCTTATTTCGTCCCAAATAACTTGAATTGCGTGCACTTTGGTGTGTCAGTTTAAGGTGATTTCCTTACACTGATTCGAAAACACGGCTGGACTTCTGAATAATTGAGGAAACGGAAGATCGATCACTGGGTATGTGAGGTATACTGGTCCTATTACGCGCGCTCTGAGTCCCTCAGAGTTAATCGACCCGTGCCTCATCCACCTTATCTCTAAACGTCAGTGATTGGGCTTTTGTACTGCTGTGTATTCATTTCCAACTTATGCCGCCAGTAACTGCAGCGCAAAACGAGGTTGTGGTATTGGTTAACAGATCCGTCATCTGCTTCAGTCAGAAAACGTGGAGTTGATAGAAAATGCTCACACCCGACCCATATCGGCCCCATTGAAACAGCAGAACGATTGCTGGACATTGTTCTGCCTGTCGATTGTTTTTGCTTGTTTAGTGTAACATCCATTCAGACTCAAAGATATCATTTCCAGCCTGGCTTCCTAGTTGGCTGGTCTCTTGCCTTTGGCTGCATTCATTGATGACTGAAATCTACCTACGGGCGTTGTTCCCTTTGCCTGTCTCGGCCACACTTTGAACTGCTTGGTTATTTTTAGACGCGTGTCATTGTGGCTTTAGAAGTGTGCTTCTTTGTCCGTCTACGAATGTTAACCCGCCTGTTTCAAGCGTACCGTTGCTTTTAGGTCTTTTCTTTTCATATAGACGTAATACACCATTAATCAGGTTGTTAAAAACTCTTCGAAGAACTTCCAGCATCCTTATGACTGGTGTATTACGTCTTTCCACTGTATTACGACATCTCGAATATCACAATTGAAACATGAAGTGGCCCGGTGCAGCACGTTCAGTTGAAGAACATCATGAATGATAGATTCCGCTGGTTTCCCGGTGCATCTCCCGTTAAAACCAAATTTGTATGCTGATGAGTGTATAAATCGAACTGTTTTTTACGCACTCCCCTTCCCGAGAACACTGGCGAGCAGGTCGAATAAAGTCGTGCTACTGATGCCGTGGTTAGTACTATGAATTATATGCACCAAATCAACTCCCAACTGGAAGCCTTTACAACTTGTGAAACTTTCGGTATGTTTAGACCGGCTTCCACAGCTTGTGAGAATGCATCATATTTGACGTTAACCATAGTTTAAGGGGATATCGTATCCAAACGTGATTTCTCTTGCTTGTTTACGTGAAGAAACATTGAACATTATGAGTGGCAGACTCGGTGCCATCACTACTTGTTTAGTTTGGTAACCTAGCGCCTTGTCTGGCAGTGCAACCCTCGGTAATAGACGAGAGTATGCGCTGCTCGTGGACCCCGATGATATTGAAACGAAGTATCGTGTGAGATTTGGCTAATTAGGAGACGTGGGTGTAAATGGGGTTACAACCACTGTCTAATATTTTACTCTTATTGGTCGTCGTCCGATGATAAGGTAACCCGGTGCTTGATCCCTCTCGTCGAATGCTTAGTCATCACACAGGTTCATCCGCACAGGTTTCCCCACAAAAAGTTACATTGACGCCTCACTAATGCGCGTCTGAAGAGGGTCCGCTATCCTGTGTTGTCTGCAACCGCATTCCACTCCACACGCTACAACTACGCTACGAGGGACTACTTCCACTTGTGATCAGTTTTCTGGATTCTCCTTAACACAACTCGTGAAGTACAGTATTCCATTTGCCACGTCAATTGTAAATCCGTTTCTTCCAATTGCTTTTCTCTGTGTTCAACTTCAGCCTTTCCGGAACCTTGCTCAAACGAAAACAACAGCACACTTGTCTCACGGGCCTGTCCGTTTGTAGAAAATGGTTGTCGATATAGCCACGACGTAGAGGCTGCGCTGGCGAGCAAACGTCCTGATATATCGGGTGACTGCCCAGTTCTGGCCAGTTTGGGACGCTGTGTCGCTGGTCCTTTCTGCCGTTGGGCATCCAGCCACTCCATGCTGGACGTCTCGGCGGTTGCTACGAATGAAGCCACAGAATCTTATCACAATTCACTAACTCCAGAAGTCCGGACTCTTCTGTATAGAAGGCAGTATGACTTTAAACGAGCTGATGCCATCACTCGAAAGTACTCGATTGCTAATAAACCTCATGATAACCACTCCGGAGCTGTGCCCAACGGAGAACCAGCTGACGGCTTAGACTTAGTTCCCAGGATAGGCATGATTACGGATGAGGATTTGATCAAGCCAAGACCACGTGAGAAAAAACAGGTCAGTTTCGTTAACTTTTGTTTCGTTTTGTGCAATAATCTTCGACTTTTGAATGAAGTACCTTCAGAATTAAAAATTGATACAAACTTTACCTCAATGGTTTCCCGAGAAGGACTCCTAACAGAACCCTGCAATTGTACCCACGACAAGTGTCCTTTATTAGGCTAAAGGGCGGTATACTAGAAACTGGTATCTGGAAGATCCTTGACTTTGTGTTGTTGCCTGATCTCATTGCTCCTCAAGCTATAAACTCCTTTAAAGTTATTTCGAGAAATACACTCATCTGCAAATCAATTTGGTCCATTACGAATATACATGTATCGCGATATCTCGAATATTGTAGCAACTGGAACATGAGGCGGCCTGGTGCAGCACATTCAGTTGCCTGAAATCATCACAAACGAGAGATTCAGCTGGGTTTCAGGTGAGTCTCTCGCAAAAACCAAATTGATTTGCAGATGACTGTATTTCTCGAAAAACAGTGCAATTTGGGTTCAAGTAGAACATAAGGTTGACGGAAACTCGGGGACTGCGCCTACCTGATGAGCCCCAAGAAGGGCGAAACCGGTCGTGGGCTGTCGAAGAGTTTTCAGCAACCTTATCAGTAGTCCATTACGAATCCTTTAAAGTTATTTAGCGAGCAGGATAGTTGAGCTAGCATTTTCCACCAAAGTGTCGGTACATCCCACTGAACTACCTGAAAACCACTTACGATTGTGTTACTGTTGCCTGAGGCGTTTTCTTTGTCGAATGTCGAAGATAAACCCGACTACAGGTTTTGCTGTTCATCTTGGAAAGCAACGTCAGCGTGCATTTTCCAGTTGCTGTCAAAGCTATCTTATTGAACCCTGGAAGGTTAGGAAACCCAACACCTCAAGTAGATAACTGAGGGGTTTCGACAGAAGGTAACTCAGATATTTATATTTTTAGTCTGGATACTTGGTAGCTTTGAATCGGTCCGTTGCAGCTGATGGGTCTTTTCAAAACCAACAATGATGCCGTTCCATTCAGTAAATGCACGTCTTTTGCTATGGGAGATGTGGTGGTTTACCATCCCTTCAACTATATTAGCGGGTCCCTCATACTAAGACTAAGACTGACCGCCTTGTTTGTTATACGCCACCCTGAGCAGCAACTTCTGCGCGTACGTCTTACTAGCAACCCCCACTACCTCGAAATCGATTTTCAAGCCCCGAAATCCGGTCCACCTGGCCGCCTTTTATGTTTGCACTCTGAAAAATGCACAACAACGATGTGCCCTTGCTCATACTTTGGATCTCTGCACTTATGCCTAGTGTTTCTGAGAAACAAGGACACGGGACACAAGTACTAGTTGAACTGACTGCCCTGTTACTCTCTTTCCTCTTCCCGCTGCGCAACTCTGGTGACGCAGAGGCTGCTAAAGCTGGATATGCCGGAGTTGGCATTGTGTTGGGCATCGAGCGGAAGTGTCCTTGGTTGATGAGACACCTGCTAGTCGCCTCTGCGCGGTTCGTTTTGCTAACTTGTGTGAAAAAATCCCAAGATAGAGAGGCCTGTTGCTCACTATTTGTCAACGCTACTACTTACGATCCAGCGGACTGTAGCTCCGAACCTGTCAAACACAGCTTCTATGTTGTTGGAGACTCGGTGACAGATCCACTCCGGTTGCAACCACATGCAACATGATGGGTGATCCAACACCAGGTAAGACAGTGCATAAAGCATGCAGACCATAAAGCATGGTAAGCTGAGTAGACGGAGGAAGTGAATAACGCTGGACATGTCCGAAAGTTGTTACACTTGCTTTGTTTACCAAGTTCTCGGAAGCTTCTTGTCTGTGAAACCATCAAGAACTACAATGGCCCTCCGATATTCAGCAAAGAAAAACGTTCGAATCCTTGGACAGAATATTTTGAACAAGAAATCATGTCGGCCACGTGTTACTTTCCATCTGGGCTGCAAGCCTTTTCCGGGCTGTGAACATGGCCTTAATCCCTTATGTCTGTTGATCAGTGCTTCTAACCACACTTGCTCAGTAGGGGATACCCCAGAAGTTTGTGAACCTAATCACCCTCATGTTCACATACATTGTGACATGAGTGTGTGGTCTGTTTGAAAGCTTCTCTACAAAAGTGGTGTCTGGCAACAATGCTCACTCCATTTTAGTCCAGATTCGTCATCGACGAATCCATGAGAACGCTGAAGGTTCTTCAAAGCTACGGTGTTCATATGGTTGCTGACGAGAACCTTGCGATCTAGGGCGTGTGCCTACAAAATGTAAAATCACGCTTCAGAACGTTCCGGTGTTTCAGAACGCTCCCTGAACACGCCCTGTGCAATTCAAGCGAATCGTCGTAGAAAAGTTTCGCATTCTTTTTTCCTACTTGTATTAGTTCTAACAGCAGTTTATCTGATGAAGTTAAAGCATGAATCCCGAAGGTGACAATCACATTTACCAATTTATGTCACTTGTGACGTCAAAACGGTACATCACTGGATCTGAAAGTTGCATGCACCACGCTAGAGTATGGGTTATGTTGTTGTATGAACATGGTTCCTGCGAACAGACCATCTGAAGAGTTTTCAGGCTTTTGGCCGTCGAGAAGTTTCTGTTATCGGATAATGTCGACGAATGTGTAACGAGATCATTGGAAGACGAATGTTTCTTTTTACCGCAGGTGCTTCGTTCGCAGACAATGCCCAACATCAACTGAGGTGGCACCGTCGTGTGCTACGTATCGTAGCATCCTTTGCCGACACCAGTGTTGTCCTGTGTCCCTTCTTCAGAAGTGCGCAAACTGCCGAGTGGACAACGTGTGTCAGTGTAGAAGGGTGTTAAAGAGGTTGCGACGAGCTAGGCTTTTGTTGAGGGGATCCTTTTGGCTGGCTTGGTTAAAGTCGTTGCAAGAAATGACGTTCCACCAACGTCAGCAGGGTTCGTACTGTCAGTTGGTGTTTGGATAGCCGATGCTATCAATATCTCAGCTAACACCAGGTTCTGCCACTTCACCGCTTTTCACTTAAAAACTCTAAACATAACTAAACAAGCCTTCTGGCTGTACGGTAGTGAACCATTAGACTGAACACTGGTATTGTTGTCTGTGTTAATGATGACAAAGTAACTGGGTGAGTACTAAATAACTTCGTTGCACTAACTAACGTACCATTACGTTTCTTCTCACTTTCATCCAGATAGACTTTGTGAACAAATTGTACCTGGCTCCACTTACAACGGTACGTTTTCTGAGTGACAGTATGTTGATCATAAAGTTATGGTGTCGCATCCTCGTAATCTGCAGTTGACTTATTGTTTCAAGGGTGCGCTTAAAGCTGCACTGCACTTTCAGTGGTTTTTGCTTTTTTCTCCAACGATTCGAATGGAAAAATGAATTGAAGACTGACGTTGAGGTGGAAGTTGGAGTAACGTTGATAAAGGACTCAAGCGTATAGAGTGAAGATCGTAGAGTAGCCATTGGGTGCTTGACCCGAACCCTGTCCGCCGGAACAGTGTTTTACCAGTTGATCTAACCCCTGTCGCACGTATTCACTTGCCTCAGTGTAGCTCACTCCTGATGGAGGATGGATCTGCTCTATCACTATCCCATAATGCAACTGCCCATGCCCGACGATCTGCAGCAAGTTCTGCACAGTTATTGACCCATTCTTGTTTCCAACGTTGGGCGCCGTAGATGGATTGGAGGCCAAGATGACTGGCCTCTGATTTAATAGCTGGTTTAAAGACCTTAACCATTCCATCATCTCACTGCCGAACGATTACGGCCGATGTATGCACCTAGTTTTGACGTAACTGTGTCATCAGACTACTTTGGAAATCCGATCGTCCTACCTTGTCTTGAATGTACTCTCCTGTGATCAAATACCCCTTCTTCCTGTATCTTCTCGCGTCGCGATGACGAGATCCCGCTTCCATAGAGTAGCACTGGTCAGACAGGGGTGTCATGTACCTGGACTTTGGTTCTGAGTCCAGTCTCTGATTTACACCGCAAAGCATCCTATTCTGGCAGCATCATTGTCCACTTGGATTTCGCTGTTATCTGTCACACCCTTGATTATCGGATAGCCGATTGATGCGTACTAACGTCGTTACTGAGCGCAGTTTTGGTAACGTTTGATTTCGTCCACATGCTTAATGGATCTCAGTTTGAGTTCGTGTATGGATTCACCTAGATTGCCCTGTTTCCAGCGTTCATGTCTTGGGTTTTGTTTCAAGGCGGCGGCTGACCTTCACTGTTTTCGACTGTGAAATGCGTGTGTCTGTGTTTAACGCTAATTACCCCACTTCATTTAGGTGCTTATGCGTCAGGCACTCCTCTTGCTGCTGGTGTTCTGTGCATCCCACATGCGGTAGTTGGATTTAGTCGTTTTGGAGAAAATTTCAGCAAAATTATAAATCTGATAGTACAAATCTGTACCCTAATGACACCCTAGTTCGGATGCTGTCGTATTTTCCCCCAGGTTGGCAACTTACCATTTCGGCGTGTATGCAAACGTTTTGGAGCGGAAATCACTTGTGGCGAGATGGCATTGGCTACGCAGTTGTTGCAAGGAAGACAAAGTGAATGGGCCTTGCTTCGTCGACACGAGTCAGAAGATCTGTTCGGTGTACAGGTTAGTTCTGTACCATACGAGCGCTTGTGGTGTAAATTTGAGTCCTGTGTCGAACTCCGTTGTCGTTTATATCATTCCAAACTTGTTTCGGCGTTTAGTTTGGCTGATATTTGACTGAACGTTTCCCAATTGGCGTGGAACGTCATGACACTCCCGAGAGTTGACAGATGGACTTGCAAAATCGAGGGATTCAGATGGTGCCTCCAGGAAATGTGATAATTTTCCCGGCTGTTTTGGGTCTATCTTGATTTACGGTGAACATTTCCATGACGCCCTTCTTAGTTTGCGAAGGGGCTTTTGAGCTCTGTTTAGACTCGATCTCGAGATAGCTCAGTGGATAAGGCGCGAACGTACAAACCGTATTTCGAACCCGACCTCTGTATCTCGACTGCTCCTGTCTGGGCTTGGTCAATCTGATGGTATCTCAGACCTCACTCTTCCTTCGGTGACGAGGCATCTACACACCGAAAGGCTGTACAGCTGAACCATGACGACAACGATTCCGACTCAGTAGCTGCCTGATGCTAGGAATGGCCCTAAACTAGTCTTTCGCGCCACTGATAAAAGTTTTACCAGCATAGTTCCGTTTTTGGCGAATAACTATTGATTCATGACACCGGAAACGAATGCGGTCTCATTGATTGTTACAACTAGAATAAAATGTTAAAAATTATTAAAACCTGCCCACAGCTAAGGGTGGAAGGGGAAATAACCAATGTGGTCATTTTGACTATACATAAAGTGCGTTTCTCTAAATGCCACTTGCTACACAAAACGCGTTGAATTGTAACTTGTGTCTATTGACCGGAGTTCATGGCCATTTGGGAATGCAATGGTTGCGACCGTTTTCACATACCTAATTCCGTCGTTTAGTGGCTCACGGACACCATGCACCCTTATAGCACTCTACTCAGAAACGCGGAACAAGTGGATGGAATTCCGGGACAATCCCAGACTGAACAGTAGTAAACTGAACCAATAGTACATGGGACCAATACAAAAGTCCACTTTTAAATCACATTGTCACACAACTACACACTGCTATTCCCGGATATAATATAAGTTTGTAAGTACGTGGCTTCCCATTCCATTGGGATGCCAATTTTGCGACTTTCACCTTGTTAAACGTCGACTGGGTGTTGACTACTACGGGCCTTCAGAACACCGATTACTGTTCTCCTTGACTTGTTTTGTGGGTAGCGAGAGGACAATAAGACCTTTTTAAAAGCATACTAAGATTGACTACTCGGTTACTTTTCATTTACAACCTATTCTGAAGTTGGATTTTCAAAAAGTAATCGGTGAATCAGCAGGCCTCAGTTTTGAATTTCACATTTCAACGTTTGTTCATCAGGTGGGGAAAACATTGTGTGCTTGATCGCAGGTAAGCTGATCGAACTAGAGTCCAGTTGTACTCAGTCATCAGCAGTTGCTCGAAAGGCTAGGGAAAGCTTTCGATAGAGCTCAAATTTTGTGCTAGACAAGTGCGTGTTCGTAAAATCGAAACACACGGACGGAACGGTTCAAAGTTTTCTTCCCGGGCCTAAAATGCCACGACATTTATCACGTTTTTAGCCTGAGGTTGTTTATCACTGTCTAAGCAAATTCGAAACGGAATTGCATCCCAATAACCGGGCTTGTCAGTAATGATGCGTTTATTCCCTATTCCAAGCACAAGGACCATAAGTATTCCTTGAGTCGTGACTTTGGCTTCTGGCTTCAATAACATTGCACTCAAAACAAGCCTAGTAGAATCTGTAAAGTTTCTGGTCTTCAAGAGCGTCACGCATATGACCTACTAAAAGTCGTTGTCACGCTTGACTTTAAAGTAGCCTTTGACTTCATCAAGAAGAGACGAGCTTCTCATGTGTTTGACCAGAGGGACTGCTTTTTGAACCTGTAGATATTATTCATGCCTTTTATTCCAATCCCACCTGTCGCGTGAGGGTTCACAGTGCTGACCTATTCAGACATTCTGGCTGCTGGTGAACGGTCGTGGAGGGCCTACTGGTTTCTAATCCATGCGCCCTGACCTGAATCCTGTGTTATTGTAAAAACGTGGGGACTGGTGACTTGTAGGTGAAATATCTGAATAAGTCAACAAGTGGTTGAAAAAATCAGTTTCACCGCCAGTACGACACTATCTTTGGGGTTGATTTCACCTCATCGAAAAACCACTAGTTGATGACTGCAAGTGAGTTTTAGCTCTAGTCCAAATTTCCTAGCTGCGTGAATTGTTTGGCGGTTACATGGTCCGAAGGCTAATGGCGAAACTGATAACCAAAGGGTCACGGGACTGACTGTTCTACGCTCATTTGGCAGGCCCCAATAAGGTTAAAAGGCCGAACCTATTCAGTCAACGGAAGACTATGGGGTTTTGATCGTGCTGTTATACACTTTGTGTTCGTAACCACGCATCCACAAGGAGTAAACGTGATTCCTGGTTTTGGCCTGCACTTTCGTTCTACTAATGCAGGGCCCAACCTAAATATTCTTTTGTATCACTCTTGAACCTCCAATGTGGAGCTGGCGTTTTTTTGTTCGGTTTACTTATCGTAGCAGCTGAATGAGCCATGATTGTGCTGCGGAAGATCAAGGCGGTGCATTCATGATCAAACTGCAAGCATTACTCACCAGTGTGCATCACCTTTGGCCTCAGAAAACACTTCATTGTCCGCAGAAACCTGCGAGAGCATTCTTTATGGCTATGGGTCTTGTCCGCTCCAATCCGAGGAAGTCAATTAAAATATGTGATCACCGATTTCCTCGTAACATCTCGGACGCTAGCTGGTATGATAAATTTTTATTGAGAATGGTGATGTGGCTGCAGTTGCTGCCGCTATACCTCTATCTCTCATCTTCATGAGTAACATTATGTCTAAGCTGCCTGTATTCGCAAACTTTTTCGGTTCCGTTATGGATTTTCTCTATAATGAGAGGATCGAGAAGCACTCCGCCACAGCCCTCGTACACTGCCGAATGCGTAGCGAAATTACAGTCGTATTTGGAAATAAGGAAAGTCTTTGATTTTCGCGTTCAGACAGTTGCATAAAATATTACATCGACCTATGTGTATACGCCCTACCTTCTAAAAAGAGATGCATTTTTGTGCACGCTGTAAATAGTCTGTAGCGCCAGGCTACTCTCATTATTAACTATGGGTTCGTGGTGCAATAAGTTCCACTAACAAATTTGGTCATTTGAATGCGTAATTGATAATAATTGCCTATATTTAACCAATCTAGATTAGATGCCTCGATTCCATCTGGCATATTGTCCGAAGGTCGAATTCTATTTAATAAATACCGTATTTTAATTGCCTAATCGGTGGCTGCAGCACAACATTGTAGACCATCTCCGGTCAGACAGGACACGCCCACAATCGTGCTCAATGAAGGGAGCTTCTCATGTGTTTGACCAGAGGGACTGCTTTTTGAACCTGTAGATATTATTCATGCCTTTTATTCCAATCCCACCTGTCGCGTGAGGGTTCACAGTGCTGACCTATTCAGACATTCTGGCTGCTGGTGAACGGTCGTGGAGGGCCTACTGGTTTCTAATCCATGCGCCCTGACCTGAATCCTGTGTTATTGTAAAAACGTGGGGACTGGTGACTTGTAGGTGAAATATCTGAATAAGTCAACAAGTGGTTGAAAAAATCAGTTTCACCGCCAGTACGACACTATCTTTGGGGTTGATTTCACCTCATCGAAAAACCACTAGTTGATGACTGCAAGTGAGTTTTAGCTCTAGTCCAAATTTCCTAGCTGCGTGAATTGTTTGGCGGTTACATGGTCCGAAGGCTAATGGCGAAACTGATAACCAAAGGGTCACGGGACTGACTGTTCTACGCTCATTTGGCAGGCCCCAATAAGGTTAAAAGGCCGAACCTATTCAGTCAACGGAAGACTATGGGGTTTTGATCGTGCTGTTATACACTTTGTGTTCGTAACCACGCATCCACAAGGAGTAAACGTGATTCCTGGTTTTGGCCTGCACTTTCGTTCTACTAATGCAGGGCCCAACCTAAATATTCTTTTGTATCACTCTTGAACCTCCAATGTGGAGCTGGCGTTTTTTTGTTCGGTTTACTTATCGTAGCAGCTGAATGAGCCATGATTGTGCTGCGGAAGATCAAGGCGGTGCATTCATGATCAAACTGCAAGCATTACTCACCAGTGTGCATCACCTTTGGCCTCAGAAAACACTTCATTGTCCGCAGAAACCTGCGAGAGCATTCTTTATGGCTATGGGTCTTGTCCGCTCCAATCCGAGGAAGTCAATTAAAATATGTGATCACCGATTTCCTCGTAACATCTCGGACGCTAGCTGGTATGATAAATTTTTATTGAGAATGGTGATGTGGCTGCAGTTGCTGCCGCTATACCTCTATCTCTCATCTTCATGAGTAACATTATGTCTAAGCTGCCTGTATTCGCAAACTTTTTCGGTTCCGTTATGGATTTTCTCTATAATGAGAGGATCGAGAAGCACTCCGCCACAGCCCTCGTACACTGCCGAATGCGTAGCGAAATTACAGTCGTATTTGGAAATAAGGAAAGTCTTTGATTTTCGCGTTCAGACAGTTGCATAAAATATTACATCGACCTATGTGTATACGCCCTACCTTCTAAAAAGAGATGCATTTTTGTGCACGCTGTAAATAGTCTGTAGCGCCAGGCTACTCTCATTATTAACTATGGGTTCGTGGTGCAATAAGTTCCACTAACAAATTTGGTCATTTGAATGCGTAATTGATAATAATTGCCTATATTTAACCAATCTAGATTAGATGCCTCGATTCCATCTGGCATATTGTCCGAAGGTCGAATTCTATTTAATAAATACCGTATTTTAATTGCCTAATCGGTGGCTGCAGCACAACATTGTAGACCATCTCCGGTCAGACAGGACACGCCCACAATCGTGCTCAATGAAGGGGCAGTGAGTCCAGAGTCCCTGCAGAAACGCAGTTTAGTACGACTGCACTCCGACCATTCAGACGCAAGACGTGTTAGGACCAGCGCTTTCAGCTAACACGAGCTGCCTCACAGAGACAAGGGAGTCGAGTAGCTAATCAGAATATATGGTCGTGCTGGGAAGGCTTCACTGAAAGCATAAGCCTGTCCATTAACAATCTTAAACGCGACAAGGAGCGCCGTTCGCATCGATTTTTCTGGACCAACCCATGGACAGTATTTGTTTCCATTGTGAATGCATGTTATAAACCGCCCGGTGTCTTGTCTGTGCTTGCGATTTCAGCTACTTCAAGTATTTTTTTACGGGTTCTCCGCTGATAGCTTTGGCGCCGTGCACGCTTTCCGCAGTCAAACCCGGATCCTTAATGAGTGATCGCGCCTGTGGCGCAACATCATATTCTGGTCATGTCTGTCGTAATTCGTTTCATTAGCGGAGAGAACTAAATAAACGCTGCTAACTTACTGCATCTGAATCTAAATTCGCAGTAGACAACGTAGTCAAACTGAAAGTGAAAGATAATCACACACCCGTCCAAGCATTCGTGGCTGAACGGTTGTGTCCAACCACTAGCCGGATGGTGGCGCGTTCGAAACTCTCTGATTATCGTGAAATGCATAGCGTTGATCATTCCAAATAAGGATGAAGCTTCTCAGCGTAGATCAGCATAGATTCCTAATTGAAAATGAAAGCTACTATGTGAGTAAAAATCAATCAGCCGTGAATTGATTAATATAATTGGTGGAACACGTGACCTGGCAATAATATATCCAACTTGCAGAATTCCTATGAGAGCGTGAATAATGTCAACCAGTATGACAAAAGCTTCATGGCTTCTGCAACGTGCTTTCCTACTGAAACTGTTCAGACTCACTCAGAAAGATACAGTGCCACCCGACAGCTCAACTTCGTGGTTTCACTTCTTTACGCTTTGTCTGAACCGATCTTTATCGGCCTAAGTACGTTGCTCAGATTGATTCCTCTCACTTCTTTCAGTTGTGTGGCGGACACATTGATACAATGACGCGAGCGGCTCAACTGATCGATGAACAGTGCGAAGTGGATTTCATCGATGTGAATTGTGGCTGTCCCATCGATATGATTTGGCGGAAGGTAAGGGAGTATTCGGCTCGTTTCGTTTCTTCAGCCGAGGGTTTGCTGTGCACTCTCCTGCTCTTGTTTCCTCCTATGTGTGACATTTGCATCCCTTTTTACCGGTGTAGCCTTAGGCCTCTATTCTGTATATGCTTGTTCACCAGGTTATGTGTTGAACGAGCACTACTCAACAATTTACAATGTATGACTTAACATTGAAGCTTAGAACCCCAATTCGCAAGGTCTGTGTTGTTTTCTTAAATAGACAAAGGGGAAATGCGCAAGTAGAATCGCTCTTATGTAGCCGTATCTTTCCGCTACAGTACAGTCTTTCTCATCTCGCACTCCCTCGTCTGCACCTGTTTGCCAACATTCTGGTGACACTGGATGAGCGTGAGCTACTCTCACCATGTGTGGTCCGGTCTTGAATGTCGGTGAGCGAAACCTGCCACTTGGACCATTGGAACATGATTTTTCAGCATAAACGGAGTGCAGCTAAAGTGCCCACTTATTTCGAACATTATAGGCCGCCGAACATTCACCTATATGGTTACTGCCTGGTGCAGACCACGCCCTTCAGACCCCGCTTCACTCCCACTTACTTTTACTCGTGGTGTTCTTCACTTTATACTTTTTCCGCCAATTAAACCTGTCTGGAACACGTAAGTCGGAAGGTTTGGCATTCCTTTGTCTAGCTGGTAGAATGCTGTCACCTATTCCCTGAATAGGATAGAACACTTATATCAGTACTACACGTTTTATCAGCCTCACTTCTCTCTTCGATTCCCCCTTATAAGGTGGTATTCAGTGCATCGTTCATGATTATTCGTTCTCGTTTTCCACTTCGTCGCCACCACCTTCATCACAACGAAAGGGTGCAGGTTCCGGTCTGTTGCAACATGGATCACGCCTTGAGTCCATCGTGCGGGGTATGGATTCTGTCCTTACCACAGCCCAGGTAACCGTAAAACTGCGTTCTGGTATTCGCGAGGGTAAAAATACAGCACATCAGCTGATCCCAGGTCTCAGGCAAGCCGGTGTCTCACTCATAACAGTAAGTCCTCTCTTCTTGTCCTCACCTCGTGCTTTCCGCTGCGCCACAAGTTAGGATTCGATTCATTTAGAACTGCAACTGTATCGCCCATAAGCCAAACTCAGATCACCTCTCGAAAATGTTCTCTTTTAGTTTCAGAATCCCCTTTATGATAATTCTCTGTGGTACGCTGTGGTGGATTTTGATCTCTTGTTGTGAGTTAAATCAGATTAAACTGAGACTAAAAAAGCTGTTATAAAACCACGACATCAGACTAATATTAATGTGTCCAAGCTCAGTTAGGAAAATCGTGGTGGTCAGGGTTGTTTCTATCTGTGTCTCAACTCGTGAATCACCTTGCACTTAAGAATGCGTGCTTCTTTCCATTTCATGTTTCTTTATAGACTTGAGCTTATCACTCACTTCTATCTTTTTATTTCAGTACTTTTCTTGATATTTGCTTCATTAAAAAGTCCTTTGTAACCTTGAAACCTTCCATTACTGCCGGTATCATCTTCCAAGCTGACCACACATCCGTAGGTAGCTGGTGAAAAGTGTCACAGTTTAGTTGACCTGTTAAGTAATCCTTATACTTTAGGTTGAGTACATTTGCACGGTGTGTAGGTTCTCAGGACACTTTAAAACAGTTATCCGGTGGGTTTACCGCACACTAAAACGCTGAAAGGTGAGTGAGGTATGGTGCGTCGGAAGCCAACATGAACAGAATATTAACCCACTTCCTACATGATTTGGTCCGTTCGCTTTACTTTCGGATTGGTTTATTCACGTAGCACCATAAAACCCAGCTCTTGATGCGGTGTAAGAAGCGGTCTCAATGCAACAGCTGTTTGAAGCAACACCAAAAGGGCATGTTGCACTTTCTCTTCCCTTTTATGTTACGTCGCACTCTGTTGGTCAGTGTTCTTTTACTCCCCTCTAGGTACACGGCCGAAGTCGTGAACAACGCTACACCAAGCTTGCCGACTGGGACTACGTTAGACAATGCGCGGAAATCGCACGTCCCACACCCGTCTTCGGTAAGCGTACTTTATGTTATTTTGAGTTTAGCTTGTTTTGGGTTCGTCGAGATGTGAAGCTAAATTTCTCAAAGATGTATTCCCTGCTCAACGCTGATCTTCGTTTCAAGCAATTGCCTACTTGGCCAGACAATTTGGCTCCTCATGAGTACTTAGATTGTTCAACGTAACAATCACTGATCCTCATGGAAGATATCGCTAGCACAACTTCGAAGGTTGTAGAAGCTTTTGAAACCATCTATATGAAATCCGATCGTGCAACCCAAAATCCCGTACACCCTCTAATTGAAAATAAGGTGGTCCATTTTACTGCAAACCAATTGTCAAGCTAGGCGAACGTGATCAATTACCACCTGATCAACAGCCAATAGAATCGCCTGCGGTACGAATATCCCGGCGTATTGCCAAGTTAATTCGACTTCCTACCAAAATAAAACGAAAGTTTTCTGTATGTAGCATCGTCCGCTTCTTTACCTGCAGAACAGGATCGTTTAATTCTGCGATGTTCCGCAATTTCATAATTTCAAAGCACTGAAAATACCAATCAAGAAACTGTTTTTGGGCGTCCTTCCGGGATTCCCAGTCTGATACCGCAATCCAGCCAGCTGCAGGGTTTTTCTTGGAATCTCTCTTATCCCTTCTTGGGATTTGTCTAGTCCAGTTAGTCGGGCAGAGTCATCTGCCTGAGTCAACCCAAGCTAACTTCAACTGAGTCTCTTGGGCGAAGCCAAGGAGCCTGTTTTTTTAAATTATCTACCTGCACAACCAACGTAAGAGACAGTATTTCAGGTGCCCATCTATTGATTTGTACACAAAGCGGTCCTGTATTTGATTATCTGGAAAGTGATCCGACGAAGTCTTTGTTGAACACACTTTTCGCATTTCAAATTACTGTGCTTACGAACAAACACGAAACTCCGTATTGATAGACATCTCATGGTTTTTGATACTCTGGCCAATATTATTGGAATGAGTGTTGTGGCAGCGAAATTATATGGATAAAAACGGATGGCCACATAAACATCCAGCTCGTAGCCCGTGTTTACTATTATTTATCCATTCTTTCCTTCATTGCTTTCACTATTTGCTTGTCCGTTTCCTCCTTCCAGGAAACGGTGACATTCTTTCATTGGAAGACTATATGACCCACAAGGAATGCTCCGGGGTTTCGGGCGTAATGATCGCTCGGTGAGTTGTTTGTTTCCTCAGTGAGATAATACGCAGATGGTAATCCTCTTCGTGGGATTTTCGCACCAGAAAGCTGTTGCCAATACGTCAGTGTCCACTTCAGTTCCCAGTCACAATTCCTAGATCCAGAGTGGTGCACCGTCCCACGGCGCTCCCCTTAGAAGAAACTTTCGAGCAAGCAATACCTCCTAGAATGAAGCCTTTTTGGTTCTCTTAGATGTTTGTACAGTGGGAATCATCTCTACAAAGAGCGACCCAGACAGAAACACTGTCTTGGTCTTTTGCACTTGTGGAAGAATAACCCACCACAGGTGCAGTTTTTTTTACTCATTTCTCGGACCGCCAGATAAATAGCAGATCCTTCAGACACTCTTTACTTCCTTGGTTTCTTTATTGGATCGGATCTCCGAAAATACGGCCAATGGAATGAACACATTTCTCTCTTGTTATATCTTGACCCTCCCTTTCTTCGAAAAAATGACGTTATAGCGAAGTTTTCATTCCATCTTGAGCCTGTCTATTGATTTTATGGAGGCAAAGGAACTGGTGAGTGCTGCGTAAAGTTTGCCCGCGGAGTGCACTCTCCCAACGTAATTGCCATTTAATGGATTTCGGCATTTCACAATATTTCATCACTAATGTTTGGACTGGTGTAAACTCTACAGAAATCTGATGATTCGATTGATGATCTCAACGGTGCTGCTCACAAAGGTTTCTGTCACAGGAGCAAGCTTGTTCAGTACATGTAATGTGTACAGTTCGGGTCTGGTTGTACTAATCTGGACCACCGAAAAACGAGGTGAATAGAATCAAATGGAGTTCAACGGAGGTCACGGAATTTTTCTTGACTTACTTAATCTAAGTATCAATGTGTTGTCATTATTTACTGGATCGCACATTATGTCGTCCGTTTTGTGAAAATCCTGCTTCTATTTTCGCGTACAAGTAAGATATCCTAAAGGGAATTTTTACGGAATCTGCAAGTGGTCAACTTCAGATCACTTAGTACTAGTCTACTTTGGTCGTTGCTTCGTTCCCTGAGCTAGGCAAGTTGGTTGCAAACGTCTCCTCGCCAATCGAGGTGACATCAACAGTACGTCTTTGGGAAACGGAGCGAGGCGTAGAGGTGCGTTAGTAGTTGTGCGCTGAGTGGTTATGTGCTTCTGGTAATATACTTGCCGCTAGCCGACACCGACTAACTATGAGAATTGGTGGTTTGGTGGGGCGCTTCTCTTGGTTGGTGCGTCAGCTGGTGCTCCGATTTGTCAGTGTCCACGTGACCCTTGAGCTCGGTCTCTTCTGCTTTCACCCATTGGTCGCCACCGGAGTGAGCTCTGACCTTGGTCCATCCAGGTTCCACACTGAAACCTTCGCTGATGTACTTTTGGGACGTTCCTTTCTTTCGGTTCTTTCGTCCGATATCTATCTCCATTTGAGTATCATGGTTGATTCACTGGTTCCACACGCGCACAACCTCTAACGCACCTCTACACCTCACCACGCTTCCCACAGATGCACTGGTGGTGAAACGTTCCAAACCAACTTGCCTTGCTCAGCTAACAGGCGAACTATCATCTATGCCACTTGAGCCACACTATTTAATGGATTTTGACATTTCACAATATTCCATCACTAGTGTTTGGACTGGTATAAACTCTGCAGAAATCTGCTGATTCCATTGATGATCTCAGCAGTGCTGCTCACAAAGGGTTCTGTCACAGGAGCAAGCTTATTCAGTACATGTAACGTGTACACTTCGGGTCTGGTTGTACTAATCTGGGCCACCAAAAACGAGGCGAATAGAGTCAAATGGAGTTCAACGGAGGTCACCGAATTTTTCTTGACTTAACCTAACTATCAATGTGTTGTCATTATTTACTGGATCGCACATTATGTCGTCCGTCTTGTGAAAATCCTGCTTCTATTTTTGCATACGAGTAAGCTAACCTAAAGGAAATTTTCACGGAACCTCCAGATGGTCAACTTCAGATCACTTGGTACTAGTCTACTTTGGTCGTTGCTTCGTTCCCTGAGCTAGGCAAGTTGGTTGCAAACGTCTCACCACACCACATCACATCGAGGTGACATCAACAGTACGTCTTTGGGAAACGGAGCGAGGCGTAGAGGTGCGTTAGTAGTTGTGCGCTGAGTGGTTATGTGCTTCTGGTAATATACTTGCCGCTAGCCGACACCGACCAACTATTAGAATTGGTGGTTTGGAGGGGCGGTTCTCTTGTTTGGTGCATCAGCTGGTGCTCCGATTTGTCAGTGTCCACCTGACCCTTGAGCTCGGTCTCTTCTACTTTCACCCATTGGTCGCCACCGGAGTGAGATCTGACCTTGGTCCATCCAGGTTCCACACTGAAACCTTCGCTGATGTACTTTTGGGACGTTCCTTTCTTTCGGTTCTTTCGTCCGATATCTATCTCCATTTGAGTATCATGGTTGATTCACTGGTTCCACACGCGCACAACCCTTAACGCACCTCTACACCTCACCACGCTTCCCACAGATGCACTGGTGGTGAAACGTTCGCAACCAACTTGCCTTGCTCAGCTAACAGGCGAACTATCATCTATGCCACTTGAGCCACCAACATTCGTCCCAATAACGTCATCATCAGCTGTAAGAAACCGTGTACTTGTCGTACAGTGGTTGTAGCTGCCACAACGTCAAGGTGGCCAATAACAAACTAATCCACGTTTTTGTAGCTGAATAGCACATCTGTGCATGTCGGCCTTTCTGAAAAAAGGCACTTGAAAAGTACTTTGGAACTCCATGTTTCTGGTTCCATTCGCCTTCATTCTTTGGGTGATGTTGCTTTTACTCAAAGAGAATGGAACTGTTCCACTTCTTATCATACGTTTACTCGTTTGCCTGGCAACAGTTAGGTGACGATCGTTCTGCAGTTGGTGAAATGTATCGGAATTCCATTCTTCCTTGTGCTTCCTGACGCCGTTTTATGGTGCAAAACAATTCCTGTTGTGACCTCAAGATAGCTAGTTGTTGAGGCGCGGACATGCTGGCCAGAAAGTCCGTGTTTCGAACGTAACCCCGGCATTACAACTGTTCCTTTCTGGGTTTGGGCAACCTGGCAGTACCTCAGCCCTCATGATTCCTTCGGCTGGCATGGCTTCTAAGCACCGAAAGAATGTTACAGCTGAACGCTTATTAGTATTATGGCCCCTTCAATTTTGAAACATTGAACTCCATGATATGGGAACACCTGGACAGATTGTGTAATCATAGGCGTGTGCTTCTCAGTTTGAGGTAAACCTCCAGTCGTTCTACTGGGAAACTTTTTGTTTTGTCGGTTGTCTACCCACCGGTGGTTTTCACACAGTTATTTTTAAGGCTCTCCATGTTGCTGTTTTTGCTCTTCTTTCATATCTTTTCCCTACCTTTAGCGGTGCACTCATCAAACCTTGGCTATTCACCGAAATACGGGACTGTCGCACGTGGGACATCTCGGCTAACGAACGTCTTGACATTTTGCGTGATTTTAGCAACTACGGACTCGAGTTGTGGGGATCGGATACGCGAGGAGTGGAGACTACTCGGCGATTCATGCTCGAATGGTTATCCTTCTTGTATCGGTGAGTTGCAGGCCCCGTCTATGGGTTCTTCGTTTTGCCTGCTATCCCTTTACGTGTGTACCAATGGCGCTTTGGCCTCATATGCGGACTGCATGCTCAGCTCAAAGTGATTTCAGAGAATATGAACGACCCGTGCGTAGTTTTTAGATCTGTTGGTGACTACGAAAAACTGACGATAGCTAAACATGAATCGACGCTAGTACAAATGTACTGCGAAAGTACACGCTTTATTTGCCGAAGTACGCCAAAATGATCTGAGGCCAGTTTGGAAAATTTCATGCGAGTAAGGAGACCCGACACACGTCTGTACCTCACTTCACTGAAGCCTGATTTTTCATGCTTAGACCAAAAAATGTTATGGATCATAATCACATCGGACTAATATTTGGTGTTGGATTGATTGCTGGCAGTGATGTACTGTACAGCATCAGCTAGAGTCTACTGATCAGAGACTTTTGTACATCCATTCAAGAGCAAACAGAAGACTCTTCCGCGAGGCTAGTGCGGGTATCTTGCCGTCAGGAAAGACCCGACAACCAGTGTGTGGACGGACACACTACGTTACTGACCAAGGGAACTGCAGAAAGCCGGAGTTAGTGTGAGGCAGGCAAGGGTGTTAATGGCAGCAGATTTAGTGTTCCTGGAACCAGTTCCGAACACCTCACTCTTTCAAAAGACCTAAGTAGCTGGGCAGAACATGAAATATGGCGAAATTTTAGTGTCCATTTTAGAAGGGAATAATGCGAGCTGACCTCTATCAATCGAGTGTCTGCTTGACCTACACACACAGCTCAAGGTAATCAGTAAGCGGGCAGGAAAGACGGGTAGTAAATTCTTTTAAGATGACTGGAGCTGCATATCAAAACCACAGCCCTGTGGCCCTAGCTGGAGTGTTTTTCTCTTTGTACATCATCAGGTAGGATGATCATTGACAGACATACAAAGTAGGGGTTTCTGGAAGAGGCCTAGGAGATGATGAGCCACAGAACTGGTTGAACTTCTCGACATTGACATGTGCCCGATTATCACAGAGTTGCCTCAGAGCACGCCACATCCTACCACGCTGATTTCAATGCACATGCGATCTAAACTCATAATCTGGAGTTTCTCAATTTTGATAGGCATTTTATTGTCCAGCCGTCCAGCCCTCTAAGTTTGTTCCTTTGATGTTCGCAGCTACTGCAGTTTGGGCAAGAAGAGTATGTCAGCCCCGATTGAAACAGAGTGAATGGGCCAAGATACATCGAAAGTTTTTTAGGTAGACTATGATATGCCAGTAACACAACTAGAGGTTTTTTTTAACAAACATTAGTCATTAGAAGTAACTATATCCTCATTATCGCCAAGTTCCTAATCGGTTTCCCTTTCGAGTCCATCTTATAATACCGCTTGAATAGTCTATTCAACTGTTCTTGCCGTAAAATTTAAGGTACAGGGTCCTGGTGTACTAGAGACTGGACAGAATGTGTTGAAGTCGCCCTGTATTAAGTATAGAAAGGAGCCGGTAAAGAAAACTTATCGCTTAACGGTATGATCCGTGCCGTTGAGTTTATTGGACGTGAGAGGAGGTAGACAATTCACGTAGGTGTATCCATGTCCACACTGAAACGTAGGACGCTGGCCAACATATTCGAATCTTTTGACTATTATGACAGATACGTTCTTCGGCCTTCATCCTGTGTGCTAGTTCCGTCGACTTAGTTTTCATTATGGACGCTTCCATTGAGGCCACACAGATGTATTCTACGTGTAAAATTGAACGGGAGAATCAGCGACCCTTTCTTGATTTGTTACTCAGAAGGACACAGGATTGGTCGATACTGCGATGCATATGTTGCACTCTGGAGGAGGGAAGGAGTCTTTTGGAGAAGATATCAACAAAATGGCTACCGAGAGAGTTTTCAATCAAAGCACCTCAAAGCAAAACTTTCTCATAGGAGCCATGTGGGAATTGAAACCCATGACACCTTCCTTTCAAAGGCGGTGTGATAGGTAGTGCTGTGAGAAGACCACAAAGGACTTTTGGTCGAATATTGTGATGCAGTGCGATTGAACGTGGCCTTCACTAACTGTCTTATTTATCGGAAAAGAGCTAAAAGACAATCTCCCACATCAGACCACCTCAGTGTGTGTCTGCTCCTGCGGCGATAGCAACATTGGCTGAACAATAAGGCGTTTGTCAAACCACTAAAATGTTACTAACACGCAGGTAGATTTGCACCAGGGTATTGCAATAGCTCGCCAAGCTACCACATTCAGTGATAGCGCCCTTCATTCCCAGCTGCCCTGAAGCACGACAACATTGTTGTATTCGTTCTGAAAAAACGCAACTGAAAGATCGTCGAAACCAGCGAAAGTATGCTGCTGGATAGCACTCTGTCCCTAGGTGGAGGCAACCGCAAAAACCCAACTAGGACGACCTATATTTAAAAAGGAGCGGGGACTGGTTTACATCTGCATTCCCATCGACAGCACGGTTTATATTTAAAAAGGAGCGGGGACTGATTTACATCTGCATTCCCATCGACAGCACGGTATTTTTCGTATAGCCGTTTGTTTGCGGTTTGTTCGTGATACTGGTCGCATTATTCACGTTCCATCTAGTTTTCAGCGCACTTTTTTTTGCTTAGAATCACATCCCGGGCTGCTTGTTGAGTACGATCGTAGGCTAGACCCAGCTGTCTGGAACTCCACACGAGTCCCTTCAACTTCGCTTTCGGCTGCCATCTGGATGACGTTTTAGAAATAACGGTGCATAGATAAACTTTTCAGAACTTTTTGGGGCTGTTCAATGGTTCTGTGCCTGAAAGTCTAACTGATTACTGCCTGAGTCGAATTTCAGAACACCTTGCCTGGCTTAACGCGCATACCCTCACATATGTTCCAGAAACAGGTGGCAACTTTGAGTCAGGTTTGTCCACATCGTTATCATCAGAGGCAGTAACAGTGAGCGCTGGGTGCTTTTCAATCTTGGGTTCGTTGAAAGACGATCTCCATTCGATTGTTCGTAGATGTCTTCTAACTGGCTACCGCTGGACCACCTTAGCGAATCGATTTTCACCTTTCTCGTGTTTTGCACATCGAGTCCATATGTATGAATTTATTCCACACCCCAGCTATATCCCATACGGAATATTGGAACGTGTACCTCAACGAATCAACGAACGTCCCCCTGCATACTTTGGACGCAATGATCTTGAGACCTTGATGGCCAGTGAGAATTGTGCAGACTGGATAAGGATAAGGTAAGTTCGAGAATCCAGTTTGTAACCAATGTTCTGCAATTTGTCTTACGGTGTCCCGGGAAAAGTTTCCCAAAATGGACGGACGATTCGAGTCACCTGATGAACAGTCCGTTTGTAACTTTCTTGAAGGCGGAATAGCGCACAGAATACAGGAGAAATAAATGTAACTGACAAAAACGGGACCAATAAAAATACAAAACCAACCCTTTGCAAGACGGCTCAGTGGTTAGAGCGCGAATTTGCTGACCGGAAGGTCCGTGGTTCGAACCCGACCCCTGCATCTCGACTTCTCCTGTCTAAGCTTGGGCAACCTGGCAGCATCCCATCCCTCGTGCTTCCTTCTGGTGGCATGGCAGCTAGGCACCGAAAGGGTGTTACAGTTGAGTGATTATCTATATTTAGACACACATCTGAAAACCATTCATTTTGTTTCCGTATTTGGGATTATTGCTCAGTTAGAAATTCATCATCATCATCAAAGACAGCAACATCAGTGTTGACACTGATGCTTCACTGCCGTACAACCATGAAGTTCGTCTAGTTTCATATGCATATATATATATATAATTATATATAAAAAGCCCTAGAGAGAAAAGAAGAGGAAAAGAGTGGATGAGGGAGGGGACCCTAGTGCTGGCCTATGTCAAGCATTCTGAGGTGCCTACACCTCCAACCGCTCAATCAGACAATCTGGAAAGAAACTGACAGCATGAACGCCACTGACATCGATTAGCCGCCATTTCTTGCAACGTCTCCAGCCAAGCACAGGCGGGGTCACGGGGACCCCATCCTGGAAGGCGTACAGCACCAACAACACCCAAACTCTTCGTGATCTCTTTCACGCCTTTCTGCCAAGTCATGCGCTGTCCACCTCGCGGTTTGCGCCAGTCTGAAGGAGGCACGAAGAACAACACTCGCCTCGGTAGACGGTGTTTCGGCATGCGTAGCACATGACCGAGCCATCGTAGTCGGTGGTGCTGGATGATTTCCCCAATTGATGTACCTGCAGCACAACCAAATACCCGTTTTCTAATCACCTCGTGACTAACACGCTGACGCCATCCAAAACCAGCCACGCTTCTGAGGCATCGGTGGTCGAAAACCTGGAGACGCCTCACATCATCTGTCCGTAGAGGCCATGTCTCGCACCCATACAACAATACAGCCCTTACTGTAGCCTGGTACACACGACCCTTAAGATCTAGTGAGATGCCTTTTGACGCCACAAGTGACGCAAATTAGCAAACGTGATTCGAGCCTTTGAGATTCTTGCACTGACTTCATCAGACACACTTCCGTCAGAGCTAATACAACTACCGAGGTATGTAAAGTTTTCCACAATCTCCAGTGATTCTCCTTGAATTTTAAGGGATATGTCCGGAGACTGCACGTTCTGAAGCATGACTTTGCACTTTGAAGGTGCAAGGCGCATGCCAAAAGATGGTATGATGGTGGTCAGTCTGTTCAACAGGGCTTGTGCTTCACTTTCGTCTTCAAAGATGAGGGCGATATCATCTGCGTACTCCAGATCGACAAGGCTCTCACCAGCAACGATTTGAACACCGGGGTTTTGAAGACCTTCCAGCGTTCGCCTCATTATTTCATCAATGACGAAGTTGAACAAGAATGGAGAGTGGACATCCTTGTCTGACACCACTTTTGTAGGGAAGCTTTTGGAGAGCTCGCCATACACTCTCACCCGCCCAGAAGTATGTGAATATAGGGATCGGATTATGTTTACAAACTGGGGCATACCCTGTTGAGCAAGTATATTTAACAGCACTGACCGATCGACAGAATCAAACGCACCCTTGAAGTCAAGGAACACCAAGATTGTGGGTCGTCTGTACATGTGGCGTTGCTCTAACACCTGACGGAGTGTGAAGATGTGGTCAATGCAGCCTCTACCCGGTCGAAATCCGCTTGATTCTCACGAGTCAAGGTTTCGCGTGCCATCGTAAGACGACGAAGAATCAGTGACGCCAGAAGCCTTGTCACAACAGGAGTCAAACTAACACCTCTGTGGTTGCTACATTCACTGCGAGTACCTTTGGACACTCTGCACGGACACTCAGTTTCATGGCGTCGGATGATGCGTCGGGTGGAGTTGGTGGCGGCCAGGAGGAATCTGTCGCCGGGTCTCCAGCAAAGACACGTCCTATCAGAGAGATCCAGTGTTTGAAGAGGTTGGCTGGGTTGGCACCGCAAACAGACGTTCCAACCTTGGTAGCGCTTTGGATATCTTTTCCCAGTGGCCGTTTATATCCGACACCGTACCGTCCGGCAGGCATTCGACGAGCTGGTTTTGATAGTTTCGTTTGACTTCTGGATCCACTAGCTTCTCAATGGCTAAGCGAGGTGTGCGCGTTTTGCGTACACCTGGCGTGAAAAGCAGCAGCGTACAAGTGCATGGTCAGTCCACGCTGGTGTTCCAGAAGGAGCGGCAAGCGGTGATCGACCCTCGCCACCGATAACTGACGGCGATGTGGTCTATTTGGGTTCGTCGCTGGTTTGTTGGTGGGCACCACGTTGTCAAGCGATTTCCGCTGTTCCGGAAATTCGTACTGCAAATGAACAGTCTGTGATCGGCACACATCTGAAGTAAGCGGTCTCCGTTGTCCGTGCGTCTCGTGTCAAACCAAGACGACCACCCAATCGGGCCTCAGCAGCGCTCAGTCTACCTACCTGGGCGTTCATATCACCAGCAACCACAACGATATCTGAGGTTTAACCTGCTGTAGAAAGGCACCTAGAGCGTCATAGAAACTGTCCTTGGCAGATTCAGAGCTGTCAGTTGGGGCGTAAGCGGACACAATAAACAAGGTGCGATGGACCTCACTTCCTCTAGATTCTCTCACAGATGTTGCCAAACGAACCGCACAGAGGCGACTATCAACGGGTATCCAATCAAGAAGAGACGCTTCCGCTCGTTCGCTCAATGCAATACCCACCCCAGCATATCCAGCTGCAGCGGCCTCTGCATCACCAGAGGTGCGCAGCCGGAACCTGGAAGAGAGCGAGGGCAGTCAGTTCGATCACGGTACTTGCGTCCTGCGTCCTTGTTTCTGACAGACAACATACATCAATGCTGAGGGAATCCAGCGTACGAGCAAGAGCCACCTGTTGACCTGCTTGTTTCAGTGAACGAACATTAAAGGTGGCTAAGTAGACAGGCTTTCGGGGTTTGAAAACAGACTTCGAAGTGTTTAGGGATGTAACGGAACTCGGACGTACACAATCTGCGGCTGAGTGTGATGTAGGGCGAATGTGAGCTGCATTCATCCATAAACTGGCGCTCATTCGTCTCATCTTGGCTTGTTTTGCTCAACGAGGTCAAGGTCGCCAACTAAATTCCTGTAGATAGGTTTTATTTCTGCCCGAGTGTCCCTCAGTGGAAGTAATTTGTTTTAAGCTCAATGGATGGGTATTTTGTCGACGTGGACAGTTCCGGTTATAAATGGACGGACTGAATCCATAACGTCTTTGAATATCGGTCATCGGTGCCGAAAATGTGGCGCTTAGCCCGTTCTTCCAACCACTATTTGAATGATGAGCAAAACATCAAGGCCCAATTTGTTGAGAAAACAGGATTAAATTTAAAATGCGACACTCTGAATTCAATGTTAAAATATTGGTTGTACAAACCTAAACCTTTGGGAATTTCCGTCAAAAACTCCTCAGGGCGTGTCATATATCAACTTGAAATCCTTAGTGGACAACCAAACTAGCGAACCATAATGAACAGTGCCACGGTTCTAGAAATTCAAAGACGAGCAGTTCAGTTCAGAATAAAATACAACACAAATATAGCTGAGTTTCAGAGTATACAAAAATATAGATTCTACAGATTCTACACTCACAATGTCCCGTACGTGTAATACTTATTTCCAGTTGTCAACTTTTTCTGCCATTGTTTTCGAAAACATTAGATTTGCCCAATTTTTGTACAATCCTACGTGTTTATACGCAACCAACAAATAATTCCTGTGGTTGCGTCGAGCACCTGTCGCTAAGGTATATGAGGGAAAACCTCATCTGACCTATCCCACACCACTTATTTGAACTATCCGGCAAATTGTCTGAATAAATATACACTTATTGCTATTGGGTACACAACAGTGAGTCGCGTGAAGAATATACACACCTGACTCTGTTTTAAAATCCTTTCGCACGACACAGTCTCACTTAGGATTCAGTCTCATCCGCACAGCTCACGTAACTCAGCCGAACCAATGAATTGTTAGTTTCTTTCCAGTGTCCGAATGAGTGTCTGCAGGTGTAGGCACCTCGGAATAATTGTGGTAGGCTGGTACTAAGGCCCTTTCCTACCCACTGTTATTCTTCTCTTCACAATAAGGCTTTCGAATAACATTGTTGTGCGGCAGCGAAGCATCAGTGTTGAACACTGGTGTTGACGATTGTTTCCACCAGTCAAGTCACTGTATCAGTTCCAATCCATTTTTCCAAAACACGGCGATGACCCTTATGTACGTCAGCTAAACCCACAGCAGACGTTTGAATAGTGATTTCATGGTCATGCGAACAACCTAATTATACTGTCTCACCTTGCCGTCTTGTCGAAAAAATACAGCTAACTTTGCACCCCACCTTCGTTCGCAGCAAACACTTTTCCCTACACAAACCGCATTTTTATTCCAAGAATCCCGATTAGTAGGACTCCTGTGACGCCTAAACTGAACTCCGAGCTCCAATCATCTGAATTGCATGCCGTCATCATGACTTGTTGCAAAGTGATTGTTTCTCCTTCCATTAGTTCCTAGTGACATGTCCAATCTTCAGCTATCCTGTGAAGAGGGTTTCTATACACCTCACTTTATAATTTTGCTTCGAGTTGGAAACCAGCAGCAAAGGAGCCTCTATTCTGAAATGTTTTTGCTTTCCTTGTTCTCCTGAGGCATCGTATTTGGAAAATTTTGCTGCGGGCTCACTAAACTAATGATGGCATATTTTTGCAATAGTTTTTTAATTGCTAATTGTGAAGGGGGTGGCCAATCAATGTTGCTTTTCTTGTGGCTCCTCTTTGATAACATATCAGCCATCTAATGTCCGTCAAACAGTACACCGCTTTGTGTATTTAGTTGTCTCCAGTCATGTGTAACAACTCAATTTGGTGCACCCAGTGAACCGGTTGAAGTAGCTAATCGTCTTTACCTTTTTTTGCATTCAAGGTATCACCCGATTGATAGCGTCAAGCTTTCAAGTTCATTTCTGTGATTGTCTCTTAAACCTGTCACATGGGGCCGAGCCACACCTCAAATGTGTATGCATAAAACAAAACGAAACGCCCCATAAGCCCTAGTAATAACAAAAGATGATACTGCAAAAGCCTGCTGTGAAATCATCCACACGGTATACACACTGCGGCTTGCAGACGAGACTTGTTGTTGTTTCTACCCACATGACTTATCGAGACTCCTGTTGAAATCATCATCTGGTTTGTTATTGGGAACAGCAATGAGGCGTGTTTGTTGAATTTCGTCTGTTTACCTCCAGTTTTTCTCCCATCTCCTGGTTAAATTGGTTCGTGCTTCTGTCATCTTTCTCAATTTTACTAGCGCCCATCCAGTCTAGGTCATCCAAAGTTCTTGACACGTCACCTATAGCTGTTGTTTACTGAATCTGTGATAAAATTCATTGTGCCCTGTTTTAGCGGGCACAGTGAAATTAACCGTAGATTCGACAAACGACTAACCTCGCTAGCGTCCAGCACTTAAAGACTGCAGAAGGTTAGTCGAAACTAAGTAGTAGGAATAGCATCAATTTTCGGAGTAAGTGATATCTATTCTTACTATCTACTGAAACATGTTGCTTTTGTTTTCCCCTCATCAGATTATTCTTGAAGAGTAACGATGAATCTGTTAATTATTGAATCGGAATCGAACCACTAAAGTACTTTAATATTTCTTCGATACCGCTCACAAAAGAGTAAAAACAAGTGACTATCAAGGTTTCTTATGTACGAATGGACCGTGGTTCTTCGATTTGATACAATAACATGCAATTCGCATCCACTGCGAACAATTTTTACAGTCCCGTCAAGAAGAGACTGGACCTTACTGTGGTGTGACGGTTTGTGCACCTCGGCGACCTAATGAGCTATACTGGAGGGTCTCCGCGCGACACTCGCAGAACTTACGTACTAGGTTGGTCAGTCGTTAGAGTCTCATGAGCAATCTCTTGATCCTTAAAATTGACGGTTGGAACATGTGTGGCGACGTGTTCCGCAAAATGGTAATGTACTTGCATTTCCAGACGAGCACCGCTGCCTTGCGATCCGGCTTTTGAGCAAAAGCCTTTGGTTGAGGCCCCTAATCGTCCTATCTAAGTATGGAGTCCTGGAAGTATCCCAGCTCACATACAACCATGAATTTCGCGCTTACGAATAATCTCATGCCACATCGGCCGTCGCGTGGTGCCATCTGCCGGGTCGCCTTACTTGCTACGTACAGCAGGGCGGATAAGCGAAATCAAGCTGCTTCTGACGCCTCCCTTCGTTCTTTTCCACATTCTTTCTTCCCCCTCCCCTGACCCTAATAATAACTCTGTTTGCAAGCCCAGTAGTCAGGACTGACAGCCCGACCTGAAGGTGTCAGCTTGACGTGGTGGTCGGACTTGAGTGCTGCAATGATCCCGCGGGCTACACTGTCTGGAACTTCGTTTCATCAGGTACAACCATGCCCGGAAGGTCAAAGAGGAGCAGTCAGACCAAGAGCAGCGAGACCACGAGTAATCGTCTACCAGGCGGCCTTGGGGTAAAGTCGTACTGACCTCTGCGATAGGAGTGTGAAGGCATAAGGTGTTTCCCCCAGGCTACCAGCATGTCCATATTAATGCCTTCCCACAAGAAAGCACAGAAAAGGTGGGCCCTAAAATGCGCACACTCCGATCGCCCACCAGTTGACCGGTCGAAATACTTTTATGACAAAAGAGTCCGGTGCTGCTCAAAAGGTACCTACTGCGCGCAGCCGCATCGCGATCGAGACAGTAATCTCCTACGCCGCGCCTTCGGCTTAGGTCAATCCTCTGAAGCCGAGCAGGTCAGACTATTGAGTCATCGGCTCCGGGCAGGGTCCCCAAAGAACACCCTATTGTCCGCCGCCTCGTGGGTCAGATTTTTGAATCAGAGGATAGGGGCAGGGTCCCCGAACATTATTCCCCTCTACATTCTTTCACTGTCTTGTGGGTCAATCAAGATCTCAAGGTGGGGTACCTCAACCACACCCTCTTCCTAGGCCTGGGCAACCAGTAAGTATCATTTGTCCGCACAGTTCTGTGTCCACCGATGTCTCTTCGGGCGAGATGGCTCAAGTGGTTAGAGCGCGAATTTATTGACCGAAAGGTCCGTGGTTCGAACCCAACCTCTGCCTCTCGACTTCCCCTGTCTAGGCTTGGGCAACCTGGCAGTATATCAGCCCTCGTGCTTCCTCCGGGTGGCATGGCAGTTAGGGACCGAAAGGGTGCAACAGCTGAACGATTATTGTTATTAACGATGTCTTTTCCCAGCACCTTCCCACCACACAAGCAAAAGTTACCGGGTCACTTGACTGTTATCTGACCGATGGGCCTTATGCTCTTAACTGCCTATTAACAATAAACAAAATAACACCTTTTTAAATCCACGAGATCCTTTCTATATAGGAGCTTTTAACATCCATACTCTATGTCAAATTGGCAAACAGACAATGCTCACTGAAACCTTGTACTCCCTTGCAATGCCTCGGTGGTGCCTGGTTGTAGTGTCGGCTTTTGCCCCAACGGATTATAGTTCTAACGTTGGGAAGGATACCTTCTATCGAGAGTTATCCGGGCTCATTCGTCAAGCAAGAATCACTGGCAGTGTGATACTTGCGGGCGATATGAATGCTCAAGTCGGCCATCTGTGTGAAACAAACAGCCCTGTGACATACGAAATACATGGTCTAACCAGCGTAACTCATGGAGCGTAACCAGCTGATCTATCGATGGATAATGAACTTTCCAAAAAACCACCTGGCGTACCCCAGTATTTCTTGTGTTCCCAACAGACAGCCGCAGTGCTTCGGGGGCACCGACAGTCAAACACATTCTTTGGAGCTCTGTGCGCAGTTGCCATTTTTCGAATCCGTAAGGTAGAGCACACCAGACCGCAGCTTTTTACCCCCTACCCTTGACAGCCAAGCTGATATCACCCTACAAATATCGGAGATTGACAAACGCCGCCCTGGCCTACCCATTTCTGGAATTGATTTCGTCAGTCCGCCGGGACGTATGCAGTTGCCCAGATAGCTTAACCTACCTTGGGAGCGAGATGGCCCAAGTGGTTAGAGCGCGAATTACTGACCGGAAGGTCCGTGGTTGGAACCCGACCTCTGCCTCTTGACTTCCCCTGTCTAGGCTTGGGCAACCTGGCAGTATATCAGCCTTCGTGCTTCCCTCGGATGAAATGGCAGCTAGACACCGAAAGGGTGCTACAGCTGAACAGTTTTCTTAACCTACCTTCAAGCATCAGGCTTGGGTTTGATCGCAGCCAGTCTTGCGGTAGCACTGTGCGGTTTCCAGATGTAAAACGCCCGCCCAGTCGTGCGACAGAATTATTTGCGATATTTCTAAATGGAGAATGTGATCAAAGAAGAGATATTTCGTCTACACACTCAACTTATGTGAGCGGACCCTCGGGTAATATTTCGATCCCCGAGCTGTTAGAAGCAAGTGAAGAAGAGTCAAACTGGACATCGGTTACGAAGTTGAAGAGCAAGGGAGCTTTTGCCTGACACTACCGGATGTAGTGAGCTCTGGAAAAACCTGACACTCAATATTCTGAGCAACTGATCTCTGATATTTTTGTACAATGTAACTCAAATTTTATGTTTTCCACTTATTCCAGAGTTCAGAGGGATCACACCCAAATAAGCGAAAATCTCTGAAACACTTGTTACCTGGAAAGCACATTTTATCACAATTTTTGACCAGTTCTTCTTTTTGTTACAGCGAAATGTTGCTTGGTCCGGTTCCCGACGGGTTCACATTCACTCCGAAGCACAAAGCCAATGCATACCGATAGCCTTCTATCAGGAAATTTTCAGCTGCGCGTTTTTTTATATATCGTACAACGTATATATCGTATATACATCGTATATATCGTACAACACTTAGGATGTCTCCTATTTTGGATCATTTTCCATAATATACAAAGACACACAGCGCCTAGCGGATTTTTCCTGTTTTCGTGTGAACGGGGATTTTGAGGGTCTCCCTTCATTGGTGTAACGAGAACTCACGTGATATTTGCGACTCATGGGCTCGATGTTGTTTTGGCTGTTTACCGGAACACGCACCCTTGATGAAATACACTTATTTGCAAATTACATTAGTGTTGACAGAAGATTCAAGTGAATCCCTCGTTTATGATAAAATTTAGTGTTAATGTAGAACATTAGGTTGAAGGAAACTCGGGGAATACGCCCACGTGCTGAGCCCCATGTAGCGCGAAATTGGTGATGGACTCTTGAAGAGTTTCCAGTAGTCTTATGAGTAGCGAGTCTCATGGAATCTGGAACAAAAGGCGGCATTTATTGGCTCATTCTGTTGAAGAATATCATAAACGGGATATTCATTCGAGTTTCTCAGTACCATCAAATCCTGTATTTCATTCATTGGACTTTTTCAAGCGATCTTCCACATCTGTTGTCGCTGTGTACTCTCCAGTAGCGTTTTCTACATCCATTCCATCTGCTCGTTAAATCTGATTCCCCTTACAGAGTTTTGCTGAGTCAAGAAATGCTCCTGGCACCAAAACCTTTCTATTTTTTTTGTTCTGCCTCAGGGATAATGCTTCATTTTGTGAGAGTATTGGTCGTGCAACTACGTTTGGAGTAACCTTTTCCGTATATGTTCAGTTTACGTTGCCACTGATGAACGACTACTCTTGGCCAGATATCGATGTAGCCAAGCGAAGCTCGGCAACTCTTTTTACGCCAATTTAAGATGACAGTGGATAAACTTTGAGTCGAAAACTTCCGGTGCAAATATTGCGAAATGTAGTGATGCTGGCCTCTGCTTGCTCGTATGGGAGTTTTACCCGCTTGTTCATGCTTCTTGGCACATTATTCCGAGGTTGAATTAATGATTGTTAGGATATCGACCTATTTGTTAAGACTTATCCGTCGGTAGTTCAAGCAGTTGGTTTTGACTGGCTTACTCCAAGGTCTATGGATGCATTCTTGCATCCACGTTTTTGCAAATAAACCACCTGGTTGCCTCAGTAGAACGTCGATGTCATACTTGAATAGTTCTGGATGACGTACATGTTCGCCAGGAAACCTGAAGTTTTTGTGGGAAATATTCGAATGCTTCATCAGCCGATGGATTGGTTAGAACAAACCAGGCCTGAGCATGACGAATATCGGGAAACCTAGTAAAGAGCTGTCGTGCTTAAACGGGAACATGAAATATTCTGTCCAGCTGTCAACGGTTTGCGATGAGTGTCCCATCAAATTGGCTTATTGTTTCATTCATGCCCGTCTTACGACCCACCTGATCAGATCAACCGTTCGTCAAAACTCAACTCTCAGCTTGCTTACTTTGCCATACTTTCTCTTTCTGCAAACTCGCGGATAACTGATGCTCGTCCGTCTTATGTTCAACGTTTTGGATGAAGTAAACCAGACTAGAACGCTTGTCTTGCACCGCTTTTCAGCTAGCCATAGCTCAAGTGATTAGAGCGCGAATTTACTGACCGAAAGGTCCGTGGTTCGAACCCGACCTCTGCCTCTCGCTTCCCCTGTCTAGGCTTGGGCAACCTGGCAGTATCCCAGCCCTCGTGCTTCCTTCGGGTGGCATGGTAGCTAGGCACCGGAAGGGTGTTACAGCTGAACAGTTTTTTAGTTCACCTAGGCATTCCCGAACGGCTGGTATCGTTCGGTTATATCACCCTTTTGATACCTAACTGCAAAGCCACCCGCAGAGGTGCCGACACATCCCAATGAGTGTTGCCTGTACGACCAATGCTGTCCCATGTCACTTAATGTCTTCCCGCTCATCACCAATAAATTGTGTCAAATGTCTCCATGACACTTGTTCCCCTTGTTGGTCAGTGTGCCTAAAATTCGCCTTGCTATTGAAGTAGATCTAAAAATGGTACCAATGAAGGCATGGACGGTGAGGATTATCCGTAATAAGTCTGATCTCTGAAGACAGTATATAGAACACTGTTAGAAAATTTTCTACTTTTGAGCCTTTGCACTAAACTGCAAAGACTTGAATCCTATTTGTCAACTTTCCTATCCATCGTTATCGCAATGGATTTTGGTAGCGTTTGACCTGAGGTTTCGGGACCATTTCTTCATCTTGTGAGTTTCACAGAATAAGGAACCAGCGTGTAAACAATGCTGTATGGATAACAGGGGAATATGTATGAACCACAAATGCACACAATATGACATATGTCCTCCAGAGTTTCGTGCCTCTGAACAAGATCCAGTCACTTCTTGGAGCAGTTAATTAATGACAGTGTTCATGTCAAAGGCGTTAGGTTCTTTCTGTGTTTCCATCCCGTCGAACTCAAACCCTTAATTCGGTTCTTGGTACAGTTGGTGCTATACCGCCACATAGTGCAGACGCCAGTTGGCCCTGTTTTCAAATACACTACTTTCAAATACCAGTCAATGCTAAACTAGGGTAACAGACTGGTAACATCCCGTGTTTGTTACAATATCCCGACTGGACCCATAATCATACGTTTCGGTTGTACTTGTAAACCAGCTCACATCCCAACTCGATGAAAATTATTGAAAAGACACCAACAGCGTGCGTGGTGATCCGTCTTTCGTATGAAGTTCCAACATGCAGATCCGCGTTTTGAATACGTATATAAGATCGATATGCATGGCCTTGTTCACTATGCAGAATAACGCGAACGTGTGGGCCGGGATTCCACAGCAGTCTTGACTCACTCGGACGGAACTGTGTTACGGCCAGTTATACAGAGATGTGCGAGCTCTTCTCTTCCGGTTGGATCTCCGCTGTAATAAATAGGAAATCCCAGGTCTACTGGTCTATATGAAAAAGCGGATGGGTGGAAGAGGAAATTCACGAAAACTTAGTGAATAGCGAATGTAAAATGGCTTCATTAAAAGTAACTAAAAGAAACTTATATGAACAGGCAGAAAACAGTAAACAACGCTGAATACTTCTGCGACCATGTCACGATTGTAGCTTCAGAAATTTTTGAGAAGTTGCCATACAGCAATGTATACCTGACTAGTGTACCAGGTTCTTTTTTTTGACCGGCAACAAGCTGTCCGTATTAGAACCCGCGAAGGTTATGACCTCAACTCAGTCACGTATGACTGAATAACAGTTTTAAGAGGTAAACTGGCTTAAATTGGCTTACCGGGGCATGTGAGAATTAAGGACAGTATGATTAATGCACTACTGAGTGTTTGCAGTCCGTAGGTTGTCCTAAATTACATGCAGTGTTTCGGCTGCTCGTAAGCCGTTTATAGCAGGCGAACCTGAAAGTGCAATAGAACTCTGGCAACTCATGGGAGTTCAGGAGGTCTCAAGAATGAAATAACGGGTGCATGGAATTAACACGATGTTCTACTCTTGTGATGAAGATGACGATTAACAGAACACTGGTGAATGGGCTACCAATTTAGGTGGGAAAAATTACGTCAACAGGTCAGACCGTTTTGCGTGTGACATTTCGAATTTACCAATATTAAGAGCTGATAGTCTAACTGACCAGGGACTGGATAGGTTTCGTCCCTTCCGTATGGACTCACTGTCACCGTACTACTGGATTCGGCGGAGAGTAGTATCTGGTCCCTTCGGGTAACCTACCGCTTGAGGTATGTTGATGCTGTGGCCGGATCCTGCTAGCTAGTTCCCAAGGCGCATTCAACAACCTTATTTTGCACCATTCGTTCGAAGACTAGTCCCTATTCACGTGGTTCGTGGCATTCCCAATCGTTTCCATAGCCACCCACACTTCCTGTAATTTCTTTAAAGTAAGTACATAATAGCAACAAGCGCAATATCTGAAGCCATTAACCTAAGAAGCCTTAAATTAATTTGGTTTCCCCAGATTTATCTGATTCCCAGGCGAATCTCTCGTTCCTGATTTTCTCCAGCTGAACATGCCTCACCTGGTTCACTTGGTACGATGTCCGAGATGTTGCAGTACATTGTGTAGACGTAACATATTACTCACAGGGTTACTGAAAACCGCATAAGCGAGAGGTTCAGCTGGGGTTCAGGCGAGTTTCTCACAGATGCCAAATTGGTACACAGATGAGCGTACTTGACAAATTTCGTGCAAATTGGGTTCAATTAGAGTAAAGGTCGAAACTTGGGACTGCGCCTCCCCAGCGAGTCCCAGAAATGGTAAAACCGATCGTGGGCCGTCCAGTAGTTTTCAACAACCTTATGAGTAGTGTGCTGAGCCTTAACTTAGTTTGAGTGTTGCCATCATCTTTATCTAAACATTATTTCCGGGTCGGACAGTCGTCTCTGGTGTCGCAAATTTATCACAACATATTCTTTTCTTCACTCACACCCATCTGATTTCTTTGCGAACTTGAGTTTCAAATATCAAAATCTAGATGTTCGTCCCCCCGGACGCACTCTCCGTCTTGAAGTAGAACGAGCAATCATTTGCGTTGTGTCGACATATCTTTGATAATCGGGTTTTTTTAGACCCACTGACTCTCCGTATTTGTGATCCTAGCCAGGAAAACATCTTCAGGACTGGGTGAATTGTGGCCAACTTATTAAGGTCTATTCCCCGTTTGGATTAGATTTTGGAATATTACTAAAGAGGAAACGGGACGCATTTTCCAGCTGGCTACTCACCAGTAGATTTTCTAGTATGTAGAAACTTTTGTTTTGGTAAACAATAGTTTAAGGTGGGATGAGCTATCGTGCTATTCTCACCGGATTTTCCGATGAGGTTTGGAAGCATCGGGCTGAGTCACTAATGGTCATTTCCCTAAAAGCATGAGATAATGTGGTCTCTCCTCAAAAATTCTTGAGCTGGCAGGACTTGAAATATGGAAATTAGTGTAGCAAGGCAGTACATGCGATGGTAGCGCTAATCTCACACACGTGTAAACCAAACCCGAATTGGTTTCATAAAGCTGCTAAACGCACTCTAAATTTAGAGTGCTGACTGAGGGATGTTGTACAAGTGTATTATGTGAGCAGTCATCATTTTCCTTTCAAGGAGGATTAAAACCTCTTCGTAAGGGCCTTTTACCTGCTCGTTTCATCAGTTATACAATAGTTTGACCAAGTTATATGCCATCCCCTTCTATGTGAACCAAATTACTCATCGCTGACCCTTCATAGATGGAAGTGGAGAATATTCTCAGGGAACCAAAAAAAACTTCTGACTTATACAGAGCAGAGCAACCGTGTTTCAGGTTCTTAATGGTGAGCTTGCTCAGTTTTGCATTGGAATTGGAATAACGTCTACATCAACCATTTGAATTGCTCTCAGCTCATGAAAGACATCATTCTTATTTTTCTTGAAGGCACCACTTGCAAACTTTGTCCCATCCTTCCAGCCCTAGAATTGATGATACTAAAGTTTAACATTTCATTCATGTTACTCTTGTTTTGATGACCGTGGCCAGCCGACGCTGCTCAAAGATGGTAAACTCTCTTTCATCTGGTTTTTACCCTCTTTTCCATGTCGTAATATACCTACAAGAAGAAGCCATCCTTTGGAAGACGACAATTTTGGCTATTTTAATGGTAAAGTAACCTCTAGATTTGGTCAGTTCTAGTTGCTCTCGCTAACAAAACAACACGTTTAGTTTGGTTATCCCTGACAGAAAACCTACCTCCGCGACCTCGTAGCAAAGGTCAGGCGGTTTCATGACCTTGGCACAATACTTTCTAACGTTCCCCCAATCCTTCAGCCTGTAGTAGCATTTGGCAATGGTAGACAGTAAATTCGGTCTTGGATCATCAATCACTTTTGGAGAAATTGTTAGATAAGTAGAACTGCCGGCAAAGTGGCAAAACCTACAAGCCTTGGCTCTCAGTAGATTGTCCAAAGCCTACCGAAGAATACAATGGAATTTTAGCTTAGCTGCTTGTAAGTGACTCACCTTCTGATGGGTAGAATTCGTGATTTTGCAAAGAACGTTTTGGCAAAGGAATGTTTCACATCCCAAAGATCTGTGACGTTGAAGTACCTGTTTGTCGGATGTCAAAAGTGAAAAATTGCCATGGCTAACCAAATCCCCACACATCCAATCGCCCATGCGTTTTTGGCATCCATTTGTAATGTCCGCTATGAAAGAGAGAGACGTTTGTGTTTACGGACAACAGTACAACCGGAACTCACGTCCCACAAATCTCCAGTTTCACAGGCGATTTTTATAAGTTCGTTCGCTCCTACAAGTTCGGCAAACTCGCTCTTGCATATGCCCTCCAACTTTTAAGAATCGATGCTATCAGCTCTGTTGAATAAAATCAACTTACTATTAGACATTCAGCTTTCGACTGTTTGCCTTGATAACCTTCCTGGACGTTACTCAGAGCTTTTTTGTAGATATCTTTCAAGGTGTCCTTTGATCCCTTTTGTGGTCTGGCGTTTGCTTGAAGCAGGAGAGACCGGTATCAGTTAATGGTACCATTCAATCTACTGGACACACAAGCCAGACGGGCTTTTCTCCAACGAACATTAGGACTGTTTAGTATACTTCCTAATATGGCCTCCAATTCTGCGTACTTATTTTGGTTCAAATGAGCATCCGCCTTTTCCAGCCTCGATGTCATTCTGGCTGGTTTGCTCTCAATATTGCTACTAAATACGGTTAAAAAATAGACCTTTTTATACTACCTGGCAAGAAATATAATAGCCGGGTCTGTCTCGCGTCCTAATATTTGTGACACTGTGCCCGTATGAAGTACGTGACTTGTATAATTCACATCATCCTTATTACATTCACTGGTTTCTGATTGGTTAGATGTTGCCAAATGTTGTCAGACCGGATGACACACAATGAACACTTAGGATCTCGAAAGTTATTATTATCATTCATGAGATGGGGTTTTTTGGTGAAAGTTTGAACTTTAAACATTGTGAATTTGAGGAGACTGATGAGTTTTTGTTTGCAAACTAATTGTCAATTTGGTAAACAAACAGTCCGAACTGGTTGGCTACTAGTGGAAAATGCAAACGAACAATCATTCCACGAATTCTGTTTATTCTTCTATGAAAAAATAAGAATATTGGGAATACCACTCTAATTCTATTCAGTTAATTCTTGAACCACTTTGAACCTAAGAAGATATAAATGAAACATTTCGAAGAAGGTGATTTTGCAAAGAACGTTTTGACAGAGGAATGTTTCACATCCCAAAGATCTGTGACGTTGAAGTACCTGTTTGTCGGATGTCAAAAGTGAAAAATTGCCATGGCTAACCAAATCCCCACACATCCAATCGCCCATGCGTTTTTGGCATCCATTTGTAATGTCCGCTATGAAAGAGAGAGACGTTTGTGTTTACGGACAACAGTACAACCGGAACTCACGTCCCACAAATCTCCAGTTTCAGAAGGTATGTGAATTTGCCCACCTACGCACCGAATGATTCACCTTCATCAAGATGGTCACACAGATAGCGCAGTACGTTGAGTACTAAACTACTCTGTTGAAAGAAATCAACTTACTATTAGACATTCAGCGTTCGGTTGTTTGCCTTGATATCCTTCCTGGACGTTACTCAAAGCTTTTTTTGTAGATATCCTTCAAGGTGTCCTTTGATGGCTTTTGTGGTCTGGCTTTTGCTTGAAACAGGAGAAACCGGTATCAGTTAATGGTACCGTTCAACCTACTGGACACATAAGCCAGACGGGCTTTTCTCCAACCAACATTGGGATTGTTTGGCATACTTCCCAATATGGCCCCCACTTCTGCATACTTATTTTGGTTTAAAAGAGCATCCGCCTTCTCCAGCTTCAATGTCATTCTGCCTGGTTTGCTCTCGATATTGCTACTAAATACGGTTAAAAAAATAGACCTTTTTATAATGCCTGGCAAGAAGTATAATAGCCGGGTCTGTCTCGCGTCTTAATATTTGTGACACTGTGCCCGTAGAAAACACGTGACTTGTATAATCCACATCATCCTTATTACGTTCACCGGTTTGTGATTGGCTAAAATTTGCCAGACCGGATGACACACAATGAACACTTAGGATCTAGAAAGTTATTATTATCACTCATGGGATGGATTTTTCTGGTGAAAGTCTGAACTTTAAACATTGTTCTCCTCAAAGCACTAAGTGCTTCGAACCCAAGAAGATATAAATGAAACATTTCGAAGAAGTGATGAAAGCCTTGAAGCTCATGCAAGCGAGTTGCGAAGCCAGATGGGATATCCACAGGCCACTTACTAAAAGAGTTGGTTTCCATTTTCAGCATTTTTCCAGCAATCATTCCGCCGTCTTTCGGAATATATAAAAAATAGATTGCAGACCTCGACTGTCCTGTGCATATTTTTCAAAGACTTTTGACGACTCGCTGGATCTGTACTATGTGAAATTCGGCGAATTTTCTTAAGAAAGCAAACACACTGATAGGTGATCTTGTCAGCTGGATGTGTGCGGTTTGAATTATTTGTGTTGGGATTCTCTTTCATGCTCTGTTATGTCGGCCAACCGACACCCATGGACACCCATGACCGGAATAACACGTATGAGGCTAATGACAACAGAAAAAGTATATCAGCTGTGGTGAATCCATATGCACGACCTGCGAGGAACAGAAAGGCGTTCGAAAAATGCGAAAATGCTTGCAGATATATCCAAGTGCCGTCTCAGGATTGTGATTAGTGAACCTTGTGCAATGACATATTCTAGGAATGGTGATAACGAAGCCAAGAGACTATCCATTACAAGTCTAATTACAAATAATCCTCCCATTCAAGGTTTCCAAAAAAAGCAGTCGAATCTGTCCACAACAATTAGACTTATTATGGATCATCTGTCGAATTCGTTATCATCATTCATAGATTAAGTCACTGCACAAGTGTTTCACTGATCGCATTATCGAAGCGGCACCTGGACTCAACTCCATGCATTCCCGCAGACACTCCTAGTTCGGTAAACCAGTAGGTTTCACACTTGATGAAGTCTCTAGGATTTATCAGAAAGTTCATGGGTAGTGCTATCCAACAAGTTTTTCAAGAAATCACACGCACACGTAACAGCACGCCTCCTCAGGGCTCGGTTCTTTTAACTGCGGTGACAATTGCAATGGTCCGATCAAGTGGGGGAATCAGTCGACAGTGGAGAAAAAAACCATACCGTACATGACCATTTGTCATTTCCGGCAAGTGATAAAACTAGATCGGGTGCCCATTCCCCAAGCGATCACTAGATTCCAAAAAGTCGCGCATGAGTAGCCGGAACCATTTTCTCACACCCTTATGGTGACATACTATCTCAATGAATGAATGTATGAATAACCATTGACGGTACAACCTATCATCTGTTTTTCTTCGTATTCGTCGGAGTAGAGGTTCGTGAGAATCGGAATCCATAAACAGACACTGTGCTCATTTACACTCAGTCCTAAGTCGTACTGGATACAAGTGACAAACCACGATACACTCTGTGGACTGGTATGTATGGCTATGATCGTATGGTTTGGCTACTCAGTTGTAAATACAGTTGCCTAAAAACCCTTTAAAGCCCAATTAAAAACCTCACATGGAACTGTCTCATGTGTGTTCTTTTGTTAGTCATCAAATCATATCGACAACTACCACTTGATCGCAAAGTAAAAAAGTGGGTTTACAATAGAGCGAAGCAGAATGTCAGCAATATATACTTCGGCAGTCCTCGGCATCCACACAGCACATGTCCAGAATGCCATAAAGTGAAATGTACAACTATTTGAAGCAGTTTAAAGTGATCCTTATCCACACTTCCAAGACGACCAAGCAGTAAATTTGTATTTACATAAAGTCCAAATATGCTAATGTCAGTCCCGAAAACACAAGGGATGGTAACAGATTAAATCGCCTCTAAACTCTAACAACTTAAAGTAAATTGAATGGAGACAAGAATTTCTCTGTTGATGTTTAGCAGCGCTGAGAAGCGCTTTGCAACATTAACAAAGTTGACGACAGCCGAACAGTCAGAGCTTTGGGGATGTTGGTAAACTCGGCCGAATTATCGATACACTGTTTCAGAAAAAATGGTCTCAGCAGAACCACATATAAAAGTTTATTTCCTAATAGGAAAGTGTATTCTGGCGTAGAGTGGTTTTACTTACGGAATGAAATCCGAATCGAAACTTTCCGAATCTCTTTACACTACTGTCATGTCAAAACATGCCAATGGATGGACTTCATAATGACTGATGCTTTGGTGCTGGACAATGGATATAGATACCCTATGTCAAATGCCTCTACAATTAGTTGTTTATCACTGCTTTTTAAATACCGGTTTGTTATTTTCTAACTTTACTTTTAGTTTTTGTCTAAAATATATGTTATTTACTATTTATTGGCACTATGTTACTGATATCATAGAATGTCTATGGTAAAGCGGTTGCAAAAAGTCCTCCAGTGAGGTAGTAAAGTATTTACTCAAATAGACTGATGTTCTAATTCCTTTGGAAATGTGCACAACAACTTGATGCACATACGTGAAAAAGCGAAGTGCGCTTTTTTTGGCAAAATGTGTAGGCTGCAGCGCCATTGCTTTATTGAAGTTATGACAGTGGAAGGCACATGTCCCAGTCAAACCAGATGATTATGCGTTCGTAATTCTAAAAATCACGTGACATTCAGGGAGGGATAATTAATGTGTGAATTTAAAATCCGCTCTGTTAAAAACTCGTGCAAACCAACCCATGCCCGATGCAAGGGAGTGGTTTACGAATTTTTGTGCATGGAACCTTCTACGTCTGTGTTAACAATAAGTAATAATCAAAGTTCAGCTGTAACACCTCTTCGGGGCTTTTCTGCCATTGCACCCTGAAGGAAACTCAATGGCTAAGATACTGTCAGGTTGCCTAAGTTCGCAAGCAAGTTCGCACCTTAACCACTAAGTTATATCTGAGCTACATCTTGGGCTACAACCTCGCTAATTACTCAAAACTGGCGCAATTTTAAAAATACTCTACGGTCTCGATAAATACACTCATGTACGTAGTGTACTACTTATATGCTCTACGGTTCTCTGCGTTGATAATTTATCTGTAGGGATGTAGTGAAAAAACCACGCTTGTTTTTTGCTACTACATTTGTCTCATTACCAATTTGGTTTTAACGAGAGACTTATCTGGAACCCAAGTGTATCACTCTTTCTTGAGCAACTGAGTGTGCTGCAACCGGATGTCTCATGTTTCAGTTGCTACGATATTCGAGATATCGAGATACATCATACAGACTTAATGCACTACTCATAAGGTTGCTGAAAACCCTTCGACAGCCCGTGACCGGTTTCGCCATTCTTCGGGCTCATAAGGTGCGTGCAGTCTCCGAGTTTCCGCCAACCTTATGTTCTAAGTGGAGCAGATTTGCACGAACTTTGGCTTATACATTCATTTGCATGTCAGTTTGCTTTTCACGGCAGACTCAGCTGGAATCCAGCCGAATTTCCCGTTTATGATATTGCAGTCGAATCTGCTGTGGTAGGTAAATGAATGTATAGGAAAAAGTTCATGCAATTTCCGTCCAATTAAAACATAAAACTGACGGAAACTCTCGGACTGCGTCTACCTGATGAGCCCATTGACGGGTGAAACTAGTCGTGAGCTGTCAAAGGCTCTTCAGCAACCTTATGAGCAGTGTTTTTCGCCCATAAACCTGTTTTTCTTTAGTTTCTTCTCTGATCGGTTTCCGTCAACTTTGGAAATCATGATGATCATGCTTCCTGAATTTTCTTGATGAAATAGGCGAACATATGTCCGAAAAATGGCCACTGTGAATTCCAAAACCAGAGGAATGGTTGCTCGGGCAAAAGTGACCCACTACACAGTTCAAACTAGGTAGATGAATGTGGCAGGAATCGACTTTTGGTCCCAATTCCACAGTTTGAACTCCACCAAGCGGTCATCCAGTTTACCTGTACTTGGTTGAGTGCACACGTCGGACTTTCCAGGAGTCTGGGTGAGAGGAGGAAAACCCTTCACTGTGAAGTCGCTTACTAACAAGCACCGACTAAGCAGTTACAAGTTATTGGATAGGAAAGTAAACTTCTCATATGCACATAGATTTTAAAAAATGAGCATTCTCACTTGTCGTCTGGAACTTTCATGGATATTTATTAACTAATACACAATTGTAAACGAATATTGGAAAGCAGTTCCACAAGTTTCGTAATAAACTTCACCTTCCATTAGATACGAAGCGAAGCTTCGACACAACCACAGACTACTCGTACGCCTCATCAGTACTTGGGTAGTGCTGAATGGAGACAAACATTAACAACCCTTTTACTTGTATTCAAGATGTACCTGATAATCACTATGCTGTGAGAGTGGAGCATTCATTGTATAATTATAGACCAGCACCGGTCAGCCCCTGTAAAGCAAGTCACTACCCATTTGGTCTTCAAAGATACTCATAACTAGTAGAGTTCAACCGACTGATGTTCAGGTCCAAAGCTAACACTTAACCACTTGAGGTTGGCGATCTGTTGGTGTTGAGGTTGAGGGTGTGAACTTTGAATTTCAAAGTCACGCAGTGGAAGCCTGCAACCTGTAAAAGCACAATCGGGTAAATCACGTAGAGACTTGCTTCCTCAGGGCAAACAGCCCCTGCTTTCAAATTACCACGCGCTCAAGGCTTCGTGATTATCCTAGCTCCTTTCGGACATGTGAAGGTGGGGCAATGCTTTCTAATCACCAGTAGTCAGATTTCTGCGAAACTTAAGCACAAGTGCAAAGTCAAGTTGTATTGCCTGAGCTCATCGATGTGGTCATCTAAGCTAGCGTTTTCAAATGTACTCGGAGTGCATCGGACACCCAAAACACTGCCAGTGGCTTCATTTTACGATTAACCACGCGTTACTTGGACTTACTGGACCCTGTAGCACTTAAGTTCAAGAAGCAATGTTTTCTGGTGAGGATGGATCAGCTTTCGCGTAACGCCTGTCAAGACTCAGTGAAGGGAGTCTTCTCCTTTAGTTGTGAATTATTCCGATGTTTTTATCAACTCTGATCCCACGAACGTTAAGATGGCTGCTGAAAGATTACTTTCACGTGAATAGGGTGGGAAATTTACCAGTATCTCTGGTTTTAGACTAGGATATATCCAAATATTGCCTCTAGCACTGACGACGCATTACTTTATCTTCTGTAAGATTTTTATGACTGCTAAGGAAGTTGGTCGATGGCCACTGAGTCCCTAAGCTATGTAGATGGTAGGTCAATAGCTAAGCACACATGAGTGAACCAATCAGAGTTCACGAGGGCAGTCGGAGAAAACTTAGGAGGCCATATTTTGAGGTAGCAGGAAGCTAACTGAGGCACTAAAACTCCCTCAATTCAGTTTGGTCAATAGAACTCACTGGGGTAGGTATGTAACCGAGCTTACCCATTATCGTTGCTCGAAAGATCAATGCTCAGAAAGATCAGGCGCTTAGCAACGCTTCCCAACGTAAGGAACCGCTGCTGTGTGATCTCAGATGGTCACGTGCAGCTAGTTGGTACGTTGATAACCTCGGTTGAAACGACCAAGTGAAGTATTTGGTAGACATGCTTTCAGGTGGCTTTCGGGCCCGTAATTAAAGTACTAGTTTTCCGACAGAAAGCGTTTAGTGAAGCGTCCAAATGAAAAAATGATCAAACATACGTTCAGACCTCCGTAAATTTTCAGTCGCACGCAGGCAGTGAGCGATTTGCGTCCATTTTACAGCAAAAAATGTGCCTCGTGAATGGCGAGAAAGTCCCGGATTATATTTTATATCGCCTACTGTATTCATCTGTCCGCACGCAATCGATTTCATTCGAACACCCATAACAGGGATAGGAAAATGGTTGGACTATATGGTTCGAATGTGCGTATAATGGGGGCTCATAGTGCCCGATCACCGCTCACGGTCCTCGATCGGTAGAACGCTGAAATCAGCTGCCATATTGCGTCGTGTTTCAATGAAGTGACCGAGGTAAAAGCATAAAGTCAAAAGCTCTGTTTTACACGCACACAACTTTTGCACCAGTTTAGGACAACCGATCGGGAGATTCTGCTTCAGTCATACACCTAGGTAAGCACTCCCACCCGAAAGTACACATTACTAGCGCAAAGCGATGAGGCCACCCTCTATCCACCCAACTAAACGAATGATCTCATACTACACCTACTTAGTTATTCAATGAACATAATGAAATCTAAACGAACCCGGCATGATTTTACGCGTCGAACTGAGCATGCGTTTGTCGTTCATATGCTGTTGAGTGACTGCACAACCGGTAGCAAAATATTAATAGTGAATTTGTCCAGTTCTTTCACTTCTTGTGTAGATAAACACGGATCATTTTACCAGTCCCCACTGGTGACATGTTTCCGCTTTGCTCTTCTCTGCGTGCCACTAGTTTTGCTTATACACTTGTAGGCGGCTTGTGGTTACTCGGTTTTGATCGAACGACCCATGTGACTCATGTGGATGGTAAGATGTTTCGTTTATTGTGAGCATCTCATACCAAGACTTTTGCGTCTATTACGATTAGTTCATTTAGGAACGTGTTGCACGCACGAAGGTTTCCAGTTTTGGGAATTAGAAAGATGTTTGACTTTCGTTAGTCCATAGCTTAAAGTAAATAGGTTATTACCAGATTACCACATCATTCGTTTTGTTATTGGTAAATCAGGGTGTGACACAGTACCTTTAGGCACCCAAATAATAACGTGGTATTCTTTGCACACAGCTGAGGAAAGCAAGCATAGTGTGAGTGTTCTGATAAAATGTTGAAATTGTGCGACCTCTCAAATTGGAAACTTCCCACGTTTGTTCTTCGACTCCTGCAAAGCCTGTCGCGGCGACCTCTGAATCACCAGAGGTGCACCAGGAGAACGATGAGGTAGTTACCTCAACCACTGTGCTTACATCTTGCATTAGCGCCATACATCTATGTCAAGCGTGCACAGAGGTCACGAGAGCTCCGACCAGTGGACGAGGGCAGGGGAGACCAAGCTCAAAGGTAACGTGGTCGCCGATCAAGCCCCGCACAGGATAACAGACCAGCCAGCAAATCCGCCCTACCAAACAAGCAATCTTGGTTAAAGGTCAGCCCCGGCTATCCGCACGTACATTAACACACGTACATACGTAGATTGATACACATTTCTACGCCACTCTCCCCACCCTAACAACACACTGATTGTGTCATTTCTACTGGAAATCAGATTGCCCGGCACAGGGGACAAATCGACGAGCACCTTCACAGCACGGTGACAAACAGTCCAGCTAGACTTATAACATACCAAGGTCTCGACATCGAAAACAGCAGCTTTGAAAAATTATCTCCGGTTTTGTTCATATTCACACCACTCTCGTTTGAACGGTCACCCTCCTGTTCTGCCTGGTGAGTCCACACCAAAGGTAAGCACTGGACTTGAGTTTCGCTCTCATTAGAGCTCATCAGCAGTGCATATCCAATGGCCGTGCCGGGATTTAAACCCTGGACATCTGAAATGCGAGGCGAGCGTGTTACCGCTACTGAATTTTCATGTCTGAACAGGCGAACGTGTTTACGCTTGAGCGATGTGATTGGAGTGCCGGACCCATCGAACGAGGACCAAGTAACCGTCCTGGTTGTGACGATCGATTGACCCGTCAATCAGGACGTCCCAGTCACACACGCTTGAAACCCACTGAGCAACTTTTCCGGTTTTTGCGTTTTATTTAGAATGATCTGCGAATAAACTACGTCCTCCCCAACTGGTGCATCATTTATGAGAGCCCTGCCGCTTTGAACCTGTGCTCTAACATGGATCTTTTCTCCGTGGTGAAAAAAAACCAATGGAAAGCGGAATTTTAGGACAGGTCGGGAAAATCTGCAGTCCATTCAAGACAGACATCAGCTCCTGTTAAAACAACTGCCGTTTTGGCCCAGTTAGCCCGGCTACTAGTAGGTTGGACGTTGTCCACCCGGAAAAAAATGTAGTTACGGAGCCAGAATGGTGGAAGGTTCAATTTTATTCACATTTCTGTCAGTTATTATGGCTTCTGTAATTTCAGTAACACCGGCAAGAAGTTTACAGACCAGTAGTAGATCAGATACGCTCATTTGAAAGACCTGAAAATGTGCATCAGGATGGAACTTTCCACTGAGCTAGCCTTAATGTCTGTTACTTTGGGGCCCCAGAGGGATTGTTTGGTTGGAATGAAAGCATACGCACTTTGATGTGAACAGTAATTGGTTAAGTTGTCCTGGACACAGTGGTGTGGGTATATCACAAAACAGCATAGTAGTAGGAAATACACAGATTAATTGTCCTCCGAAGATTTTCCTGCATCCTTCACTGTTATTACCGTTCTAGTTCATGTAGTTGTTGGTGAAATGTTGTGGTTTACCGGACCCAATCCGTTAACTTCCTGGAAGGAGTGTCCTTAAGTCTCAGGAAATCGATCAGTTCGTACTCATCTACGTCCTCGTGGACAAATCATGCTCACTTTTTGAAAAGAACTGTGTGGGTAGGCCATGTGTAGTTGTTTGGATCCCACCTGTTGAAAGTCGATTTGGAGCCTTTTAAGTCATGCACTTTTTATCTCCGATTGTGTGAAGTGCTGTTAGCTGCTGCTTCTCTGTCTGTTGAATCTGTCGGCTGAAACTCAGACATATTATCTCAAGCCAGACAAGCCGAGAGATAGCAACGTATTACGCTACCAGTTTGTCCATCCGTGCTGTCTGAGGATTATGTGTAACACGCACAGTTGTACTCAAGCAGTGTATAATCGTTCCGTCAAAAACGAGGCCGAATAAATCTATCATCTTCTGATGAGTTCTCGTTTTTACGTTGAGATATATTTACAAAGTTCTGAATGTGGGTTAACTGCTGACTAGATCAAAAAGCTTAGCTCCCTGGTGCAAAGACTGTCCTCAAAGAAAAGGCTTTTATGCCCGACACACGTTTACCCAGCAGAGAATGAAGTGTGGTGAATAAAACTCCAGCCACTTCATCGGTTACGGTGGAGCAGTGGCACACAATCGTTTTGGACGTTGAGTGAGCACTAAAATCAACTGTGATTTCAGTCGGAAAAATAACCTCATGCCTTAAATCCTCTGGGTAGCAAATGAGCAAGCCTCACTCTCATGACTGATGATCGTTAAGGACAGATACTATCTCGCCGAGCGAAACTTCAGCATCGGTAATTTCCGCAGAAAGCTCTTGATATCTTATGTGCACGCAACCATAAAATTTAAATTTTTCATGCATATATAATTTTTTCATCCAGCAGGGTTCCATATCATATCGGTAGAATGTTCCACGAACATAACTGTTTACCCACTCTCCACAGTTACTGAAAATTTAACCTCATCAGTGTCTATACGCTTGTCCGTGCAGCCTGGTGCAGCACATTCAGTTGCCTGGAAACATCACAAACGGGAGATTCAGCTGGGTTCCAGGTGAGTCTCTCGCAAAAACCAAACTGATTTGCAAATAAGTGTATTTATCGAAATCAGTCCAATTTGGGTTCAAGTAGAACATAAGGTTGACGAAAACTCTGGGATTGCGCCTACTTGATGAGCCCCAAGAAGGGCGAAACCGATCGTGGGCTGTCGAGAAATTTTCAGCAACCTTATGAGTAGTGCGTTTTTCTTTTACACATCGTTCAATATGTGGAAGTATTAGCAAAGTTATTTGGCGCTTGAAAGAAAATTATTTGTTGAAAGTGGTGCTCAGTGCTAGACCATAGCTAATTGAACAGTGACAAAAATAAAGCGTGTCACAACCTGCAAAACTGAAAGACAGCAATCAGTCAGCAACAGCTGTTTCAAGTTTCCGCTGCTGATTCATTACCCCACGACGGATGGACTTTGCCGAACAGCAACTTTGATGAATTGATTGGACTTTTTTTCTTTCAACCCATGTGACTATCTGAGAGAAGTCACATGGCCGTTTGTTTTTGAAACCGCTGAGGCTAGGATGGTTGTAGATACTGGTTAATTCCAAAGCACGATTCACCACGCGCTTCTTTCCGACTGAGACTCCTTGAATGCCAGTAAGTGAAAAGGTTGTATGTAGATGTGTTTGGCAATTTCTAATTCGGATGTGTGCTGCTGGTAGACAGATTACTGAATTTGGCGTTGTCAATACTGGTAAGTCCCAAGTGGTCCAGTGCAGCTTACTTTCTGATTCTTAACTATGAGATGTGAAACGAAGATCTCATATGATGTCACAAAACTTAGAACCTAAAACCTCACACCAACAGAATGTGCACCTACAAACCTCTGATTAAGCTCTTATGCTAAACCCAATGACCGCATTTTGTCTGAGCAGATCTGCTGGCTAAAATCGGACGTCATAACCTTTTGTTTTTTGTTTGTTCTATGTTGCCTACTGCAAACAAATACGCGTAAAATAACTGTTCAGCCAAATTCGTTTCAGATTTTGTTTGAGAACTCAGAAAAGATCGACCGTTATCTCTTATAAATCGACTAGGACATCCAGAACATTCCCAAGTTTCCGTGGATCTGCTTGTCTCAATAGTAGAGTTGAAAGTAGCAATTTGCTACATTTCAACGAGTTTCTATCTTCATCATGGGAAATAGGTGAGGAAAACTTTTCAAGACTTACCTAATATCGATGAAGATAAATCTGACCCTTCATTTTGGTAGAATAATTCGATCGGTAGCTTTGCGCTCAAATGTACTTTCGGTTCATGCCTTGTACAAACAGCTCTCGGTAAGTTAAAATTTCAAATTGCAAAAGTGGGAGTTCGAAAAAATTGTTGAGCGAGCACCAGTAATGACGGAAAAGTAGAAGGATATTTGAGAAAAGTTATTGAGAAAAGATGAGGAATAAACACTCAGTCAACGTCCACTAAACCAGTAATATAATCAGTTGATTGAGCCTTGCGCATTAGGTCGAAACGTTGGTAACTTGCCCGGATTTAATAATTGTTGACCAGTTGGACACAGTCTGGATGTCTCCTCGAATGGTGTGAAACATCTGCAAGCCAACAGCCAAGCTCGGTGAATGGATGAACGGTCAGTCAGTAGCCATGCATCGTGTGTAATATTGACAAAAATCAACAACCAGTGTAGTTGCTTGTGGTGAAAAGTGGCTGTGTACGGAAACGCGGAGTGTTCCAAGAGAGAACCTTATCAGTAGGAAGCAGTGAGTTGAGTGACATTAGGCGCTGAACAAGGAGAAACAGCCTATAGAAAGATATGTAGCACGGACTTCAACACATCAGGCGAACGTTGCACACCTCGTCCATACAGGTAAGCAGGTGATCAAACAAGTGGCGAAAACAGTCCTAACATGGGTCCTCAGAAAGTGAAAAGCTTTGCATAACTGCGTATAAGCCGACAACTCACAACATAGTATAACTATCAGATACAGCCTCTAGCATCTTGCATAAAAACTATATATGATATCAGCTGTGCTTACGCTGAACCTCCGGACGTCACAGTCTTCTCTGCATGCCACCTCAGTGGCTGTATTCCCTGATCACAGTCAGTGAGGGGAGTAGCAAGCTAATTACACCTGGATTTCACTCAAATCTCATGACGCAGTGAGGAGGGATTATCAAAGTTGGGAAAGGCTCCCAACTTAGCAGTTTCCGAATGCTGAAGTCGTTCCCATCCATTGCAACCCCATCGTCAAGAGGAACGAGATTCTTTTTAGTCACTCATGGATGATACTTTGGACAGGTTGAGCTGTCATAAGCGAGCACCAAATAATGACAATTATGATCTGTTCAGCTTACACCATTAGTTAAATTAAGTTTACTCATCACTGAAAATGAACCTGTTTGAGGACGCATCATTTCTTTTTGTACACCTCCCCAATGAAAATCAGATAAAGCCTTGACTTGTTGCTCCATAGGACGCCAAACAAATTAAAATCAACCACTAGAATCTAAGCACACTGTTTCGTATGTGTACGGACAAATTTAATGTGGACATTGTTAAATGTTAGTCCGGGAAGTCCTCAATGACCACACACTGTCGTGTAAAACATTTTATAAGGGTAGGCTACCTCGTCCTGAGTAGCCTGTTTCGTTTCACTGTGCGACAGAAACCCCTAACAAAAACTAAGCTGGCTATTTATGTCTTTCACCAAATACTAACCTAGTTTTCATTGTGTCCCTTTTAACACAACGTCAGAGAGCATCGTCCCTGAAGTTCTGCTGACCGAGTCAAAATGTTTCGTGTACCGCGAATAGTATTCACAACCGGTGAGTGGAAAATATGGTACTAGTTTAACGTTGCGGAGGTAGGGTCTGATAGCAGGGAATTTTGTTTAGTTTTCCAATTTGTCATTGAATGGAAAACAGAGGACAGTTTTCTGGCTATTTCGAGAAATCACGGAGGATTACATGAAAAAGCAAAACACATGAGGCTATTAGGCTCCAAATGACTGCTTTGATTCATAACCGATTAAAACCGGACTCGCAGCTGTAGGCCAGACAAACTGTACACAATGTGGTCGTCCCTACCGCCGTTACTTTGTGATACAACGTGCATGTCAGGGACCGAAAATTCCAATGTTTCCGTGAAAAACTTGAGGGTTTAAAGAAACTGCATGCAGAATATGATGCGATGACACCATCAGGACAAGAATAAAGCATCAACCGATGCCAGTGATGCTCAATCACGGCTCCATAAACAAAAGTCGGCAGCTGCGACTTTCTGTAATCCTGGGCTACTGAAATCATCGTGACGGACTACTCCTTACCATCTGTACTCTACCAGTATCTTGAGCAACAAGACACGATTCCGGAAATGAGTCGAACTTGAACACAGGGATGCTAAAGACAATAAAGTAATTGTCTTGAAAACGTACAATCTGATTCATCTTAGCTAAAATAGGTGGTTTCAAATACAATGAACTATACCAAGAACGACTTCGACAACACGAAAAGTAAGTCTGGTGTATAAACAACTAACAGTAAGATGATAGACAGAGAGATGGCTTCCAGGGCATCGACAGGTACAGAGTGTGACAAGGTCAAAATCAGTTTGATGATAAGCTACCTGGTTGGCTATGAAATCTTCACTACATTCTAAACCATGTCTAAGTAATTTACATATTTTACCCCTGCTGTTTAATCCTTGATCACATCTCTTTCATCAATGACTTGACTGCTAATCTGCGAGTCTGTTGTACATACGGTATAGACGAAACGGTCAACAGATAATTTCTGCCTCTTTTCACTTCTTTCTAACCGTCCTGTTGGCTTTGTGGATGAGCTTCAGCTTCATGCATACGCATACACAACTCTGAGAAGAGATACAGGGCCGTTTTTACACGTTCACTTATAAAACCAGGTTACTTGCACAATATATTACATTTTCGTCTATGTAGTGTTTCGGGAATTAACTCTAAATCGACTAGACATGTGCTCCAGTGCGAAAACTCTGTGATTCCTATTTGCTGTGGACAAAAAAATGAAAATTAACAAATTGTAGCCATGAATCCAGTAGTTAAAACATCAGACGGGTCTAACCACCAATAGTTCTTTAGGCGGTTGATACCCACTGAACTCTCAAAATTTCCTCTTCGGGGGAATATTCTCACTTCTGTAGAGAAACGCTGATGTGGCTGGCGTATATCAGTGTCACGAGCAAGTCGAGCGTAAAAAATGGCCTGGCTGTTATCGATTGCCTGTTAACAAATAGCAATTACTTGCGAAAGTGAACCACATATTTGAGCCGAGTCGGCACGAAAGACAGAAATAGGCATTAGTGAGAGGTGAGTAAACTAATGATATTCATGCTATCACATACAAGGGACATTAACTTGCGCAGCTGAACATAAATTGTACCCAAAATCCACGGGAATAGTTCCTAAACACTTGATCATGTGAAGTGAGGCATGTCCTTACATAATCATATACAAACGAGACGACATGATACTTACTCATTCAAAACTAGTGGGGTGAAATAACAAGTGGGCACTTAGATTTGATAAGACCTGCAGTAACGAAATACTCCCAGGTGGGTCTTTTAATTTCGTCCACAGTTATGAACAGAATAGCGGTGTTTACGATCGGATACGTATCAGATTACTCAAGTCTGAGATCAGTATTTCTAGCTAACGACCTCAGTTTCGATATCCACAAGTTCTTATGAAGGACAGTGAAGCGGCACATCGAATTGCTAAGAAGGGTATGTGAGTAGCGTCACCAAGTGAAACTGACAATAATCCGCTCACACAGTCGCCTATTTTACACACTTTCGCACTGTATATGGAGTTATGCTATGATTACAAAAGTTGACTGACAGTACTGGGCTGCTACTGTGCTACTTGTGCGATAATGACAAAGTGGTCACATGGCGCCGCACTCTATTTCATTGTTAAACGGAAATAGTAGGAATGGATCTCGCTTTTCACGACATCCAGGCTGCATTGATCCTTGACGGAGTATAGTACAACTCTCCGTTTCTGTCACTTGTTATCCACATTTAGATGGCTGTGCACCGTGATTAACACAGGGCTAGAATTTACCAGCATGTACTGCATTTAGGTACTGTTAGGAATCACCCAAGATAGTGGATTTTTTGGTGAGGAAGTATTCCCATTCTTTAGGACATTAACAAAGTTAATTTTCAAGATTTTCTCCACTTTTTACAAGGGAGGTAGAGGGGTAGCTTGCTATGATATGGTACAGGCACAGCGTGATATGACATTTCTTTACAAAGATCAATAATATGTGAGCCGCAAACAGCATTGTGCTCACCGTCTACGGCTGATAATACAAACTTATTTTCTGGCGTTGTTCACATTCGGTTACCAGGTCTTGTCACCATTTATAACAAGGTTTTCTTCGGTCGGTTTAATGCGCTAAATCGGAAACGTTGTGCTGGCCAACGAGTGCAAGTAAACTGTCAATTCTCGCTATGTGTTCCAGCGCTAGGGCATATCTAGGACTTTTTCGGTGGGTAGCGTGCACAGAATTCATGTTTTGCTAGCAGACTCAAGTTTGACTTTGCTTTCCGAAATATACACCAACGGTGCTCATAGCCAAACGTAGAACAGTTGTTCTTACCTCAGGAGAACGTTGCCAGATGGAGTGTTTCGAATAACTTTGTCGAACTACCTGTCCTTCGTGACTTGCTGTACCGAAAGCAAACAGCCAATATTCTAGGGTAAAAAATGTTCGACCACACAGGTTCTACTGAGAACGTACGTAGCAGTAAATGGTAAAAATTAATGCCCAGTCAGTCTCCACTGAATCTAAAATAACCTCATGCCTAAAAGGGATTTTTCATCGAATTAGGTTTTTCTGGGGGCACGTGTAACTCAATAAACATTCTTTAGAGATTTTACCTGTTGCAGTTTCTCAAAAGACAGAAAAACACCAACCAAGTCAGGCGAAATTGCAATAAAAACGACAGGTAATTTTCCTTATTGGTGAGGGCGAAAAAGTGGACAGTGTGATGAGATGATCTGACTCAACACTCAATTCCGGATTGATATCGTTGCCTTCATTCTACAACTGTGAGCACTGACTGAACATCACCTGTTGGTGTACGGATTGGTCGCTTAGATCACGTAGCGGCAATCTCACAGCATGTGAGCCCTGTCTAGTTTTATTTCCTAACATCACTGAAGCTTAAAACCTTCCGGTGATGGCGTCGTCCTTAGATTCACAGTCGTAGGACTGTTAAATAGAATCTTCTGATATACCGGTAGAATCGATATTATTCATCTTTGGAGTACAGTCATATAATTCTCCATAGACCTACCCAAGTAAGGCCTGGAAACAAACAGCTCATTGTTTTGAGGAAGCTTCTCCTTCATGTTCACCTCCTCTCGATAGACGAAAACGGCGGAAATGATCATGATGCTGCATGGTTGTTCGTATCCAGCTAGCTTCTTTTAATCATGGATAATGCAAAAAGTTTGAGCAGCCTTCCAGCAGTATAGGGCTGTGACTCAACGTATACTTCTAGAGACCCTGATCTTCATTCTCCTCTAAGTAGCCTACATTTCATTTTAATAGATCGGATTGCTACAAAGCCACACTTACTTCCCCACTGTTGCATACAAGAGTAGTGCTTGAACTTTTGTCTACGAAGGCATACCTGACAAAGCTACAATCGAGACAATGAACCTGAACTAAGATGCGCCTGAGTCTCCTGGGTTAGAGTCATGATTATGTCACACTGAACATGTGGTAGAAACGTCCAGTCTTCTCAAGTCAACGAGCTCGATGTGCCTTTGTGTGATCTTAACCCGAACAAACATACAAAGTGGACCACATTTCCATCCCCCAACAATAGACTAAGCAGTTAGGCTTCACGCAAACAGTGAAGGCTTAGAAGGAGAATAATTTCACAAGATGAGTGAAACACCCATTTGAGAGGTCATCATTCGAGGACCAGACAATAGGACACCACATGATGTGGTTTCCGTGATTCAAGGTGCTATGTTCAGTCTAAATTTAGGTCTATCACAATGCTGATCAGCCGCTCGTGGCCGAACTGGTAAGTGTGCTAACGACTGACCAGGAAGTTTCCGGTTCTAAATTCCCTTAGGTTTTGTGAGATGTCCACTACCGGTAATTCCTAACAGGAGTGAAACGGTTGTACAGTGCTTTTAGGATTCTCAGCATTGAATGGCGTCACTTACAGAACGAAGTCTTAATTTAAAATTCTCAACTGTCCTCATACTTCCAGCTTTGAATTGCAAGCCACTCAAGCGAAGCTCTTGCACGTTAATTGGCCAACAGCCACCTATAGCTCCGGGGGGTCTATGTGAAGGTGTGGAAAACTCTTATTCGAAGATACTGGGTCTGGAAGTGTGCGCATTCCTCCATGAGTCTCCATATTACCGCAATGTTCCATATGTTTTCCCATCACCTGCTGTTAGTGACTGAAACCTGTCGTTCGCTGAATTCAAACAACTGAGTGAATGAGGGTCCCCGACCATACCAATGGTAAAGTTTGTGGACATTTACGAGACTTACGTGCAACACGATCAAGGCAAAATGATCAAAGCTAAGATGGGAGAGGCTAAGGTACATAGCTATCATTGGATCCTCAGTGGCTTAGGCCTTTCACGTATTTCCACGGCCATCTTCATAACGTTGCGAAATCCCTGTGAAGCGTGTCTCTAACTTAGACATACCAACGTGACAACCATCTTGGTGTTCAGTAACCTCCCTTGTCCTACCAGGGCATTATTATACAATCTAGTTGTGGTGTTTGATAAAAATGTGTCAAACATCGTGGACTTTTTCCGCGTTATGTTTACCCAAGTGCCCGTAAAATAGACATGCACACACCATCAAGTAGTTGTCACCATAGAGAAAAATGTTGGTAGCTCAAGTAGCGTAGATGCTCGTTGTTTGCTGAGCTGGGCAATTTGATCAGCAACGGTCCGTAATATATTTTCCAGCGCTCAGTTTCATTCAACTGATACTGAACTCATCGCAGTTCAGCAAACTTTGACAACGTCACACTTGGTGTCAATACCGCTGTTCCTCTACCGAGAGACCAGGGGAAACCAGGTGGTCACCTAGTGCATTTTTAAACTTCCTTCCAAAAGACAACACATACGCACACTCTCTCGAGTTGGGAAGAGATGACCTTAACTTCAAATCTTCGTCGGATTTTTTCATTCAGCTTTAGACATACTAGCGAGAAAATTCGGTTCAGTGCCACGGCGCCTACAGCATCTGACCATATTCCGCGTGCTAATTAAGGAGGTCGATTATCAGTAGAGGTGGAATCTCTATTACAACCGGATCTTTAAGAGCACAACTTTTTTACGAAGCGCTCAACCAGCTCTAGTAATCGAAATGTTGCTTTAACCGACTTCAATAAACCAACGGTAGCTTTCTTCTCTTGCTTCAGTTTCACTCGCTTTCCCGCGTAAAGCACTTTCCTTGTATCATCTGAGTCTTTTTTTCAGTTATGAATATAGTCGTTTTGAAGGGTTAGTCTCTTCTGACAGCTAATGGCACGAAGAACGTCTGTCCATCTAGATTCAGCTACGCTGTTTTTCTGAATGTTATAAATTCAGAATTTAGGAGAAGAGTGAACAGTTCACTCAGGGATCCATCAGAAAAATCCCTATTATATGCGGGACTGAGCTGCGTATGTTTGGTCAGTATTCATACTAGATTATTTCGGAGTACTTCGTTCTAGTCAAGGAGTAATGGTTATACGTATGGCATCCGTCTTACTTCCATCTAGTTGTTCCCAGGTGAACACAAATGCTGACACGGGGGGTTCTTACCAAAGGCGTTTCAGTCAGGAGTTTGCATTCTACCAAGATATTTTCCCGACGGAGGTCTCTTATAAGGAGGAAATTGCACAGTAATGTAACTAGAGGACTTGATTTTCTAGTTCAGAGCATATCTTAGATGACTGCCTCTTTTACACATGGATTCATGTGAATGAATGGCAATTAGCATAATTGTTTGAAGGTATGACAGTTCAAATATGGTTATCCACAACGAGACCACCAGGGATGCATGGTTACAAATAAGCCTTGAGACTAGATCTTCTGAGGCAAGATTACTGGCATGGTAAGTTCTCCAGAAACCGTCAGAAACAAATGGATAAAGTTGTCTTGGGTGTTGCACTGGTATTGACAAAAGTCGCCGGGGAAAATCTGGGGGAAACTGGATGACGTCACAAACTGCCTCAATACTTATCATTCCGTTTGTGTAAGTATTTCAGAGATATCGAATCCAGTGGAGAACTGACAGAGAATTTGCCTTTTGGTACTTTGTAACGAATAATCGGCCTGCAGTTGACACTTTTCTCACTACACTACAGTAGATGAATGATACCTTGGTCCGAACAGTGGTCACCATGAACTGGTAGATCAGGCAGATATACCAATTCAAAATACTCAAGTTATCTGCCGCAGTGATTTCAAATTAAAAAATACTTTACAAATATCCATAAGTTGTCCAGGAGAATAAGGCCATCTTCAAAAGCAGATGGGCTCTAAGGACACTGTAGATCGCCAGTACGAATAGCAGAGTAAACCTTTAAGTTTCTGCCAAATCAATTTACATTTCGAAGCAACGATATCCTGTGGGTCTGGAGATAGACCTCAGGGCCCAACAGACCCAGGTCTCAAACATCTACGGCAGAGCAGTGCTGGGTGTGTCCCCTTTCTAGGTTTACTGCAGAAAATACTTACAGGTAGTATTTAAAGATATATCACTTGAAACCTGGTCCCAGGCACAAGTGTAGTTCATAACTCACGTGAACAATGAATATGAGCACATGAGTGTAACAGAAACCGAATGATCGTTAGTGCATCTGAGTAACCAGTTGATCGGTTACGTGTTGGCATGTTCGCGTGCGCAGCTAGATATATGCCACCTCGCAATGACACAGAAAAGCCACAGACTTTTCACTTCCAAACTGTGCATGTTTTGCGAGCACCAACACATCCAGCTGGTTGAAGGATGGTCATTTAGCGCATACTTCATCATATCAGATCAGAAGACGAAAGCCATGTGCTGCATGTTCCGAAAATGCGAGGCGGCATCAATAGCTGAGGAAGACCAATCCTGGAAGGGTCAACAGTAATAATAAAACTAAACTTCAAATATCATGAAAGTACTAATGATATCACCTTGTTTTCCGCCACGCAGAAGGGTTACATCAACTGTTCCTAAGATAGTACTGTTGAGGTGAACGTTTGGGAACCAGTACACATATTATGCCAGCTTGTTGCTCAAACCACCTACGCAGCACAACTTCATCAAGTTCAGCAACAACAAAGTTTGGGAGAATAGCTCCGGAACAAGTGAATGACAGTAACTCGAAGGAAGGAGAGAAATCGGTCAAAATTGGCTAATATTTAAAGGACAAAGAATTTGGAAGTCAAGGAGAACTTCTACGTTTCAAAGAAACTTAATTTTAGCACAAAGCCTCTTCTGTGAGAAGACAGACGGAGAGTTAGTGAAAAAGACAGCGAAAAGTTAAGTCCGTATCAGTGCTTTCAGTCCTATAATGCATTAATTTTTTCGTGGCTGTGCGGTCGCCAAATGCTGAATATCAGAAGACATTATTGTTGTCCACTCATATTTAGAGAAAAAAGCTTCTATAGTATTCACATTAGACCTACGAATGCTTTAAGTCATCTATTGTCAAAGCCGTCTGACTATAGGTTGTCTCAGTTTCCGGTTAAGTGACGGACAGACTCTTTCAAGCCAAGACCTGAATGAACATAAATTCTGCTGCTCCAGGTCGTAGATTGTCAATCTATGGCTAACAGAAAGAGAATATTCTTGATATATGACCGGAACTGTCCTGCTGTTTCGAAAGAGACACTGATAACTGCATAGATTTTCAGAAACTCTGGCGGAACTTGACGGAACGAACAAACGAGCCAAATTTCTGTGCGTGCATTTACATGGAGGATGTTCGTGTTTCAACCGGCCCTCTGTAATTGTTCGCACATGTATTAATGGCTTGGAAACCGTCAGCATGGAAATTTTTTAAGCTGTCGATCACCAGACCCCTATGTTTGTCTGTATGCCAGCAAAATTAGATCTGTTGCATTACAACAAAGATTGGTATAATACTAACGGACTGTTTTAACCGACCAGAGGTTTCGTACCGCGATCAAGTACGCTGTGCTGCGTGTCACCACAGGATTTTTACGCTACAATCAACGTACGCTGAGCTCACTGTAGAGTTTTACTAACTTCTGGAGGTAGATGTAACTTGGGTACTGCGTCTGCTTAGCATCACTCATCTCCTCCATAAAAGCATCATAACTGAGCCATGGATTTGCTCTTATCAGCGCACGATATAGTCTTGAAATTGTTGCATACGTTTTCTAATGATTTGCGTCAGCTCGGTACAAAAGCTCGGGCAACTTTGGGCGAATCCGAGAAGCTTCTTCCAGTCGTAGACAATTTGGTTTGCGATTTGCAATTTGGCACACAAAACAAGGAAGCCGAATTCCAGATGACCACCTATTAGGTCAAGCAATCCTACGGGGCATGGACGACGAGAGAAGTAATCGGCAGAATGCGAGACTGCATATTCCTCGAGATGCATTGTGTTCAGTTCACTTGTAGGGCATTTTTGAACGCAGGAAGACTGTGGGAATACTGGTTGCAAGTAACGGAAGGTTTGCTTTCTGCATGTTTGGTATGTCAGATGGTGTTTATCTCATGGGTTGATAAGCAACTGTTTTTTCCTGTGGTTTTGTTTCGTTCATGGAAAGCTCCAGCTGATAGGTTTGTGTTTCTGTTCGCTGCAGTCTTCACATACGACGCGTCAATACGAAATAGGTAATAGGTCAAAGCCGTTGGTTATGCTAAATGATATTTATATATGTAACGGAGATTTCTTCTTGTTAGTGCAGCCAATCCATACTGAAAAGCCGAGAAGCACCGTACAGCTGTTTCGTCCTTATTGGGAATCCTCGGCAGTGCACATCGTGGCCACTGGCCGGAAGCTCGCGGGTTCTAAACTCTGAGTTTCGTGAAATTATTCTACAAATTATCCTACAAACCCAATGGAATAAAGGCAGTCATGGATAAGAGTCCGCTTACTAAACCGATAACAACGTCAAAATTCTTTGTTAGGGTCACTTCTGAGGCAAGACTAGCCCTTGGCAAACTTGAAAATAACACAATCGAGGTGAATAGTTGCAAATACAACTCTCCAGACATTCTAATGACACAACTCTGCTCTTACCCCATTGCATCAGATGACTTGAAAAACTTCAGAGTTCTAAACAGCTCCCCAATGATTGGCCTATTGCAAAAATCACGATGCTGGAATCTCTTTTTGTGCCATTTATCTAAAGTTTCGCACCATATACATAGAAAGCAGTTGGTTTACTGCGACAAATACGCTCAATTGCAAATCCGTTTGGTTTTCACGGGAGACTCAAGTGAGTCCCTCGTTTGTGATGTTCTTCAGCTGAATGTACTACACACAAACCGCCTCATATTCTAGATATCGGGGACTGCGCCTACCTGATGAACCTCAAGAAGGGCGAAACCGGTCGTCGCCTGTCGAAGAGTTTTCAGCAACCTTATGTTTACAATTGCTTTACTATTATCTCACCAAGCGCCTTTCATGGATTTCATTATGCTACGTGAGATGTGTACAGCATTATTCGAGCCCTGTGAAACCACATTTGAATGTTTTGAAGCAGACGACCAGTACTTGCTTATCAGGGTCATACACGTTGCTCATATTCATTTGCATAAATAATGCACACAAGAAGTTTCAAGATTTGGAAGGTTTGCATGAAAGTGAGAACGTCAAGCGGTAAAGTTTGGTTCGGTAATTATTAGCTGAGACACAAAAAAAAGAGTTAAAATACGCAGTATGATCTCACCACGTGGTATAGGCTGCTGCTAGGACTGTTGTAGTGTGGAATGCAGTTTTAAGAATGCAGGACGTTCTGTTGACAGTATGCATGCATAAAGAGTTGCACAATTTTGTGCCACAACAGAGCAGCCATCTTACAATTTATTATTTCTAACGATTGGTTACACGTAAGGGTTCGTCTTCCCTCTGTTTCTGAACCATAAGTCGGCTTTATAATTCCAGAGAGTCCACCACATGTGGGCTACAGATAAAAAAATATCCATCCAGCTTTTAGTTGACCGTCAGGTCTACACACTGTTTACATGTCACATAGGGCATGGGACTGAAGCACACAGTGGGCATCGTCATCTGGTCATTTCCATCCGCACAGGTACTGAGCTATGAACTTGGACCAGCTGAATGACATTCTTTGTCTTCGTAAAGCCTCTCTGTTGCCTATCTTTTTCAGTACTAATACCCGACTCTATGTTGAATAAATCAGAGACAAAACCCTTCAATTTCGCACTTGTCATTTCATTTTTGGTTGGCCGAGGCTCAAAGTATGACTCACAGAGAAAATATTTGCCAGAAAGACTAGCTCTAAACCGGTTCCCTGGACGAACAATCTTCATGATATGCATATTTGTATGAATGGATGATTGGCTGATATCAGTAATGGATCTGCGCATAGTAGATAAACCATAGCCGGTTTATGAGAGCCAAGCACGATGCTAGTCGCAAGCCGCTGATAACGAGGTAAGAATATGGAGACAGGATTTGTGGTAAGAAAAAGGTAGAATTCCGTTGGGAACCATCATTTGGCCAGACGAGGGTGGTAGAGCAGTTAGCACCAGGATACGAATTACATAAAAGTGTTGGCGTCATCGTTTACTTAGTAAACATTTCATCGAGATACCATAACCCCTTCAAACGAATACCGAAACAATGCTTTATTAAGGACTTCTTATACCGCGCCCCCAGCCCACCCCCGAATGGACGTCGACAGCCATGTTGTACCCGAACAGAGATGGCTAGTGACCAAATGCAAGGCGCCAGCGCGTGTCATGAATAGAGCGGTTAAACCAATTGGACGGAAAGGTAAGAACCTCATTTACACAGTTTTCAGACAGTCACAATCGGTGCAAAATGGTCCAGGAATTTCAAACTCAACCGTCCATCAAAAGCAGGGACTGCGCTTTTCTATTCCAATACCAATGCGAATCTTCGTGTGATAGTTCAGTTTTATTCTATATATACAGCCCATAGTATCAACAACCGGAAGGCAATCCCTCAATTAGACCGATAAACAGCGCGAGTTCCCCCCTCTATGAATGCCACTCTACTGTTAGCTGCATTCAACACACTTCAAACGACTTCAGACCAAACTGTCTGCCTTTCCGACCCACTTTTTTATGGGTCTTCGTTTTGGCACCACTACTCACTTCAGTCACCGCTTAATCAAACATAAATCAAAGCCGTTTATCGTACCTATCCGGTTGACCACAACTTGTGCTAATACTGATGCTCTTCGGTCAGACTCTTCTCTGCACACCGTCCCTAATCAACTAAACACTGCTGAAACTATACTAGCACACACTACCCTCGGATCGGCTGATGAGTAGTTCAAGTTGGCATCCACGTCGGTCGACTCCTGGTTCTTCATTTTCACCACTCTTGGATGTTGCTCATTCGAGGAAAATCAATGTGTCCCAAATGGAGTTTAGTTTCGTGTTGGGGATTCAGGGCGTTAGAATATTGTTAGAATTCGATAACTAACTTTAGCAAGCTCAATCGCATCGAACATGTGATCTGTGTAGACCCAAAAACCCTCGATGGTTACTGGAATCCAGTTAGGATTTTCTGTTAATAGTCCTTTAACTAAAGTTTGAAATGTCAGAGGTTACATTGTCAGAACTTGTAAATTAGCGCACATAAATGAGTCAAAATCAAGCCCAGTAGCAATCGCCTCGCATCTTCCAGATCGTCCGTCTAGTTGGCATCAAATCTGTCGAGTATCTCACCTAGCTCCAAGATAAACCCAGTAGCTTACTTTTAGCCTTATCATATCAGTTTCGAGTAAGTGGTTTTAAGATATCTCTCTGAAATCTCACAAGTTAATTTGTGATAAACCTAAGTCATCCATCATCGGCCTAATGGGGATATCTGCTCTGTCCATAAAGTTGTGGTTGGGTTGTTGGTGATATACCCAAATGCTTGACCTCGTTCACAACGACCGCAATTCATGATCAGTTCTCTTGCACTCAAAGTACGCGAACTTATCCGTACCATATTCCCCCTCGCCAAAATCACCATAGTTAGAGATCACTGCTTAAACCGATAAATTTGGCACGTACCTATTGTGGTCCTCATTGATCTGAGGGTTAACGCATTCCTCAGTGCAGAAATGGATAAGCATCGTGTGTTTTATTTTGATTCGGCTGGAATTTCCATTTCTTCAAATTCACTATCTCGCGATGAAATCCCTTCAATCACTTCTTTGGAACTAGCCAGCTGGCTCCATCGTAGATGCACGACTGCATTCCTCAGTGAGTAACTTCCATTCTTGTTGTCTTCTGAGCAGAATTGTGTAACAGGTATATATTACACAGGTAATTATTTTACTGAGTTTCTGACTACCCCCAAAAACCGACATAACTTCCCCGAGGATGAACAGCCTCTTCCTCAGTAGCCAAATTCGGAACATCCTATTTCACGAGTTTTTCATCCTGGTTTTTATCGAGGGGTGAGCTTCTTCGAAATGCACTAGTTTTAAGCCCAGTTTTGTGTGACCAGATGGAACTGTTCATGGTTCTTCTTTTATCAGTGCTCCCTATTGTACCGGGAAGTCATCGGTGGTATTGGTTTTTAGCACTTATGTAGTATATCTTTGATAGTACAGAATGTGGATCCTGAGTTCGTTGATCAGTGTATCCATCCTTATTGTCACAAAGGAAGGAGATGCGGGCATTGTCGAATTATGCTCATGAAATTACTTTACTAATTGCAAGGGGTCTGCGAGGCAACTTAACATTACGAACATTACGTTACATGATAGTTGCGAAAATTGACTTGAACGCCTTTATAAGAAAACCTAGTCACATAGAGTGTGTCTTGAAGAAGTGGTGGGCAATCGGACACCCACTAATGAATAACAAATATTAGGGCAGCACATATGAGCTATTAAACTAAGGTTGACCTGACACGTCCACGCGTGCGCCACCACCGTTTACGGAAGAATTACTTAGGTCCTCCCCGACTCCACCACTGTTGGTAGGCAGATTGAAGGCGGTCAAAATATAGTGAGTATTGTGCGATCATTCCATGTGTTACCTCCTGCAATGAGTTTGAAACCGCGCAGAACACACAAGGTAATCTGCCCCAGTAGCCAGAATGCTGTAAGTTATTAGTGGGACTGCCTAACTTTTACCTGGACCATGTTTCACTCGTCTATAAAATGGTGGGTTAATCCCTATGAATACGTCTTGCTTCAACGTGATTCGCGGTTATGCTCGTTTTAAACACCACAGGCGCCCTACTCTGGACACATTTCTCCGTAGCAATGAGGACACATCGTCCTGGGTTTTCGGTCTTGACTAGGACATTCACTTCTTTTCGTCTATTACTTGCTTGTTGTCCTCTTCCATTGGACAGCTCTTTGATAGTGAACTGAATGTTTTGGCAACTAGGGGGTATGAGGGGATGTTTCCTGCAGGGAAGTCAGAAACAAATTATATTTCGTACAAAACAGAATTTTTGAAAAATGTGCTTCTTCATTGAGAGCTTTCCAACACTTGAACCTTCCCGAGAATGATCAATCCGCTTGTACATCAAAATTTACATAGACTGGAATGTTATTTTATGATTGGTTAAAAATTCATTCTCTAGGTCATCGTACATTGTGAACTATAAATAAACCTTTCTATTTAAACACATATGTATAAATATGTCCGTGTGTTAAATTTTCTTCAAAATCTTCTGCGCCTCCTCTCTTTCCTGTAAACAAAGGCACAATTAACAAAACGACTGCGTACAAATCAAATCATACCTCATCAGCCTCATATCCAGTATCACTTGAAGCGAGTACCTTTTCGCAATACACTCTTGCATTCGCTGTATCTTTCATCCGATAATACGTTTTGGCCAGTGCCGCATGAACTCTTATATTAGGTCGTTGGGCATCTACCAAACAAGCATTAAGGTGTATCCACAAACATCAGTCTTACATTTTTCGGATTTTTTCAAATAGTCTAGGGCCTAAAAACATTCAAATAATGAAGAAAACCATGTTCAATCCGTACTTCCTGATAGGTGGAGTTGGGAGGCGTTTTGAAAAACGCCTTTGCAAACAGGCGCTTAACGTCGGGTAGATCGGTAACCATGAAGCACCTTGGAGTTAGGGGACACATGAGGACAGATAAATTTACCATATTCCCATGCAGCCCAGAGTCAGATCGTTTGTAGGATCTACTTCGAGTGCTGTCTTGGAAAAATTCTACTTTCCATAACCAGATTACCTCCCATAGTTCCTGAATCTCGTAGGCTTTTTTGATGCGCTCGTTAATTCCATCTATTTTGGCAATTTGATTAATGCAAATGCCCTTCCACTTTCAATTTAAATGACGTCAAAAATTCTAAAAGCTCACCGTCAGACAATTGGCGTGTTTTGGATTGATGCATAATCCTTTATCAGCTTCCTCAAGACCTTTGGTGAATGTACTCCGTAACGTATCTTTGGATGGTTCTTTCTCTGACGAAGTGACTGTCAAAGGAAAAATGTGAGATACAAATGAAAATGTACTTTGTGCAAATATCGAACGGGCCTTCCTCCACTGGACCTCGGGGTCACTTCCCAGACTGTCCAAAATTGCGTCGCAATCTCTGTATCTTTTCCCCCAGAAACACTCATCAGATTGCTTTAGCTTGGCATCCATTGCACGTCACTTTTGCGGGTCGGTGAACTGCGATAAATGAGCTACTCATGAGACTTATTTGTGACATTTACAAGAGATTTCCGACCAATCAGCTGACAGGTGATCACGTGCAACAGCAGCAACAACCAATCCTAAGTTAATTGAGCACTTTAGCACGTGGGCCCATGACCCTCACTGATAAACTGCCATTGGTTGTCGTAAGCATGGCCTGAAAAAATATTATTCACAGATTTACGAAGCATAATAGAATAAACGACGACAACTCTGGACTGACGGCCAACTGGGTTCCGTTGTTTTATTTCTCGCCGACTGACTATTTCAAAGGAACTCAATCAAGAATGTTCCAATACATTTCCTGACACTAAACAAAATCAAAACTGATGGATCCTATGCTTCGATTTGCTTTTACCTCGATTGCAGCATGCTCCACTCCTTTATAATCCGTTGTTTATTAGTTTTCAAGTGTATGGGACACAAGTATGATAGACAACTTTAGACAATATGATATGTCTGCTTCCCTCTACAGCGAACGCTTAAAGGAATAGAGGTGACGTTTGGCCATTTATGACAAATTCGAAATACAAACCTTTTAAAAGAACTGCGAAAGATAACTTCGTAGCAAAGTTGCAGTTTTACTCTGCGTGATACACTTGTATGGCCAGATGTGTTTACCAGTTTGTAGGTGATGAGAAAATGTAAAAATGTCAGTAGTGGAGTGTGTCAAGGACGCGAAACTCTAGAATAACTCCACACCCTTAACCAACTAAAAACAAAACAATCAGTTGAACTCAGCGGAGAAAAAACTTGAAATTGACGCACACTCGACGGATCTTGTGAAGGACGTGAGGTGGTTGCTGCTGGCCAAAACAACGCCGCAAGGACGAATACAGCCTTTTGTTGATAAGAGAGGTGAACGTAAAAAATATGCTTGAATCCAGTCTCTTCATTTTTTGACTAATTTATGTGCGCTAATGTACAAGTTCTGAAAATATAATCTCCGACATTTCAAACTTTAGTTAAAGGACTATTAACAGAAAATCCTAACTGGATTCCAGTAACCATCGAGGGTTTTTGGGTCTACACAGATCACATGTTCGATGCGATTGAGCTTGCTAAAGTTAGTTATCGAATTCTAACAATATTCTAACGCCCTGAATCCCCAACACGAAACTAAACTCCATTTGGGACACATTGATTTTCCTCGAATGAGCAACATCCAAGAGTGGTGAAAATGAAGAACCAGGAGTCGACCGACGTGGATGCCAACTTGAACTACTCATCAGCCGATCCGAGGGTAGTGTGTGCTAGTATAGTTTCAGCAGTGTTTAGTTGATTAGGGACGGTGTGCAGAGAAGAGTCTGACCGAAGAGCATCAGTATTAGCACAAGTTGTGGTCAACCGGATAGGTACGATAAACGGCTTTGATTTATGTTTGATTAAGCGGTGACTGAAGTGAGTAGTGGTGCCAAAACGAAGACCCATAAAGAAGTGGGTCGGAAAGGCAGACAGTTTGGTCTGAAGTCGTTTGAAGTGTGTTGAATGCAGCTAACAGTAGAGTGGCATTCATAGAGGGGGGAACTCGCGCTGCGTATCGGTCTAATTGAAGGACCGATTTCCAGTTGTTGGGAGTACGGTCTCCGGATAGGTCAAACGGCCTCAGATCTGCTATGCAGAGTGCGATCCCTAACGGTGTAACGACAGACCATCAAGAAATGCAAGTGAATATCTGGCAAGTGTTTGAATCTCTGGCACCGAGGTTGAGACGAAAACTAAGGTTCACGACAGATTAACTGGTTGTTACTTCGGTGGAAATTGGCAGCCATCTCTGTGTGTATATGTAAGAGGGCGTAGAAGTTGGAAGCACGTGAGGAGTGGTGGTATCCGAAGAAGTTTGGTTTTCACCGAGCCGAAGTCAGAGTCTTAAATGCGTAGGAGAACCTTAAGCTGCTACAGTTTTTCCTGTTTAGAATGTTTGGGTGAGGGGAATCGGGTTTATTTTCGTCTAAAGCTATAAGACCGTAAACTCGTATCGTAGATTTGTTTAGGTGCGCAGTATTTTCTGCTCAGCTAGCAGAAAATGGAGAACAGACGTCTTTTCGTCAAAGGGTTTCTTAAGTAAACGTTTCTTATAAACAAGAATTGGTATTTTCACCAGATGAATCGTCTGTTTTTTGAGAAAGTATAATATATTCCAGCATGCACAAGAGGTCTAGACCGAAATGTATGTCTGATACAAGTAGACAGATGTGTGGAGCGACCGCCCATTCCACAAAAGCAGGAATGGCCAAGTGGATGCATTTCAAATGTTGTTTGCGGGTGACACTTGCTCTCAATCCATTTATAATACTGTCCATCAGATTTAAACGTATCACTCGCCTAAGCCTGTCCTGAATTTCATGCACCTCCAGTGGAGCTTGCTCTTGGTAACAACTAACCATGGGCAGGTCCGCTCTTTTCCATGGAAAGGACGAGAATCCATAATATGTCTAGATGGGTTTGTATACAGCACAGACCGCACCATTGTCTGAAACCGAATATCTGCATATCCAACTCAAAAGGAAACGTTGAAAATTATGTAAAGAAACGTAGGTATCCTATGTAGATGGACTATTATTACATAAAAACTATCTGGGGACGAGATGCCTCAGGGGTTAGAGCACCAATTTACTGACCGGAATATCCGTGGTGCGAACCCGATCTCTGACACTCGACTTCCCATGTTTAGGCTTGGACAACCTGGCAGTATCCCTACCCTCTTGCTTCCTTCTGGTGGCATGGCAGTTAGGCACAGCTGCTACAGCTGAACGATATTATTTTTTAAAATACGATCAAGCGACCCTTTGCCTAGTATCATATGGTTGCTTGGTCTCCAGCGTTCAGTTTCTCCAGTCAAACACTGTTACCATGGCTTTATGGGGATTATTCTAAGGCAGAGCTGAACGGTTTGCGTTTGCCCACGAAAAGTGCCGACTTCCCGTTTGATGTTTTACCGGTTACAGTTGAAGCAGTCCAAATTTCCTATTAAGAAGACAACATTTACCCTGGCGAATACAGTGATTGGAGACAGAAAGTGATTGGACAGATTACATCAATCACATGAGAAAGTGCACCGTCACCGGGTTCAGAGCACAATCGATAGGTTTTGATAAGCAATTGTGGTGAACCAAAGTTTTATAAGCTGTAATTAAAAACCCCGACATCTTAGCCTACCACTATCAATTCTGTTTACTTCAAACGATATGATCCTAAATTTACTGAGTGACTGGAAGATACATATGACCTGAATATACTTGGATATTGAAAAAAATTCCGTCACAATATCTGGTCGTGAACTGTCGAACAGCTTTCCGCCACCTCATCGGTAGCATGTTCCGTCTGGACAATGTATTGTGATATCTTGAATATCGTACCAACTGAAACACGAAGTGACCTTTGTACAGTATATTTTGTTTGAAGAATACCATAAACGAGAGTTTCGGCTGGAATTCAGTTGACAACAGCTTAATTCGCAGATAAATGTACCTCACGAACCGCTTAAATTTGGTATTTATGTAGAACACAGGATTGTCTGAATTTTAGGGATTGAGCCCACTTGATGAGCCCAAAGTAGAGCGAAATAGGTCGCGGGTATTCGAAGTTTTTAACACCCTTATGAGTAGCGTATTTCATCTCCGTGCACCTTTCCCACGCGGCAGCGGTAGGATCGCTGGTTAGGTGGAAAAATATGTTTGTTTGGGCCGGATACTGATTTCATAGGACGTCTGTCGGTGGTCACATCTACACAGATGCCTTAAAGATGGATTTGATCGTCGGAATTCTTGTTTACTATCTGGTTTTCAGTAGTGTCGAATAAACAAACTCAAACCAACAGTCGGTCGCGTGGCCGAAGACAACCATGTCTTGCCGCTAGGATTTGTGGTAGACTACGTAAGTTTCAATGTTTCCCCGTCGTGGATTCACAGTTATATCATTCGGAAAGTGCATAATGGTTTAAATATGCTGGTGACACAATGTATTGCTATAAGTGATAAAAAGTTACCTTTTGAAAAGGACTGTCCTTTGCAAGGACAAGAGACTAACTTCTTAACTCTTCATTGTGATTCCAGTACAATACTTCACAAATCTAATTGCCAGGGGCCTGTACAAGTGTATTGTATGATAAATCATTGCTCCCTTCACAATACAACCATCTCTCTAAGGTAACCGAGTTCACTTAACTTTTCCGATTTCAGTGCCAGACTATGCAAAAGAAGAGGAACATCATTTTATAAACTCATAAGGTTGCTGAAAAGTCCTGGACAGCCCACGGCCAGTTTCGCCCATCTTGACGCTCATCAAGTAGGCGTAAGTACTGAGTTCCCGTCAACCTTATGCCCTGCTTGGACCCAGATTGCCAAAAATTCGAGCTATACACTACTTTGCAAACCGATTTGGTTTTGCGGTAGACTCACCTGGAACCCAGGTGAATTACTCGTTTACGTTGTTCTTAAGCATACCTAATAAACTCGTAACGGAGGCAGTCTAATACATAGTTTATGGGTGAAAATCTTCGTTAACACATTCCGCAAAAATGGAACAGAACATTGATCCCGATATGGGTTTCGCCTTTCAATCGCATTAACTACTAACCTGCTTCACTGATTGTTCTCTTAATGGGAACGTCGTAGTCAACTCTGATGGTGTATGCTGTTAACAGGATCCCTTTGTTAAGGTATCAACTATTAAGAAACTGTTCGACACAATCTATTGTTAATTCGAAGGCACCCAATCTCACCTTTTGAGGGAACTCTTTAAACTCTCGGAATTGCGAAACAGTGTTTAGCTGAATTTTGGATAGCAGAGATGACCACTGTTTTTCCAAACTCTGCTAAGCCCCAAAGCTCTTCGTTCCAGTTTGACTGAGACAGTTTAGTACGATGGTTTGAGTACAGCTAGGCAACGAAAGCAGTCAGGTCCACATACATAACCTACATCTTCCTTTTCCACTGACTCTGGCCACAGCAATACAGTCTACAAATAATTATTGTTCTTAAGTACTTAAGTCCATGAAAAAGAACTGCATAGGTTCTTGAGTTAATGCAACTTTACTTACTCTTATCTACTTGGAAAATACGGAATTAGAATACCGACTAACCAACGAGAAGCCAAACGAACGGCTTGCTACCGGGTGATGCTCAATTTCCCCCAACAATTGACTCCAAAACTGCAGCGGAATCCAGGTTTATTCCTAATTCTACTTTAGGTGATAACAACTCGAAAACAGCCGAACGGCATGTCGTACTCACTGGTTAGAGCGCGAATTTACCCACCGGAAGGTCCGTAGTTCGAACCCGATCTCTGACTCTCGACTTGTTCTGTCTAGGCTTGGACGACCTGGTAGTATCCCAACCCTCGTGCTTCCTTCTGGTGGCATGGCAGTTAGGCACCGAAAGGGTGCTACAGCTGAACGATTTTCAACTCATAGCCTAAAGCTCTCGCCTGAGGACGGGAATATTTAGCATATCCTAGGTTGAAAGAAGAGATGTGTGTATTGCCCACAGAATTCAACAAAAAGATAGCTAGCAACAAGCAACACCAAACGTGTGGAAGTCAAAGATTGTGCTTAAATAATGCATAAGAAAGGACCTTACAGCAGTTAAAATTCGTCTTGGAATGGATAGCATCACTTGCCTCGTAACACTTATATGCTTAATGTTCAGCTCGCTTGGAAGGAGTAACCAAATGTGGTCTCTTCTGAGAGCGAGGAGAACAACCGTGCATCAGTAGTGCACGTATGGCGAATTTTGTTCAGCCGACGCTACTCACAAGTAAGCCTCACAACAAAAAGTTTACGAGTCCAAGTTACAGAAATACGACATTTTCAAAGGTATCCACATAACCAAGAATCTGGCTTCGCGTTCAGGCGTGTCAGCAGTATTCGAATAGAATGATAACTCGCTTTCAGAAAAAACATTGCAGGTTCCGTCTAGGAAGAGGGTGTATCCTTAATCGTCTGTTTGCGCTGTCACCGGCTGCTTGATCGATAACCTCCGTGGAAAATCACGCTGTCCGGTAATGCTACGTTCAAACTTATCAACGTGGTGCCGTTTTAGCTCTCTTCCTAGAATGCTCGTGTCCGTGTGCATTGTAAGTAGTATTCAGAACTGGCTGTAGACGTGGGAGTGCGCCAGCGGTGCTCTTTACTTTCTAGTGTTTAATTTTGACTGTCAATAATTCAGTAGTTAAACGCCCTTACGTCCGACTAAGCAAAGGTGATGAGGGTGGATATAAACTTTACGCGGTCCACCTGATTGTCAGTCGAATTTTTCGGGATGACTTTGTCTATTTTTCAATGAAGTGCGACGGACTGTTACTCGCCATTGTGTCGGGTTTTTTCACACGCTGTTTCGTACCAGCACGGGTGCACTTAATCATCGGAATTCCTCGACGACAAATTCCGCTGTGAGGCCCTAATGACAAGGTAAACAGTGCAAGTGTTTTGAACTGACATGGCCACCACTTAGGTCATTCGGACACAAAGTGTAGGATGGGTGCAACTAAACCCTGAAAACCAGACATCCATAACTACGACTTCTACGAACAGAGTATTTCCTTACCTGAAACACGTTATTTGACAGTATCAAAACGCAATTCTACAAAACTTCCACTAGGTGACAAAGGTTAAGCTAATGGCCTTTCAGGAGACGGGAATTTCTTAACAATGTCCCTCTCTTTAGTTGAGGGGAGATGATGTACCAGGGTTTATCAAGCCCACTCTCAGGCTTCAATTATTTTAGATAATCAGCGCTTGGTGCTGAACTTCGTTTGAAAGTTTTGTGGTTGCATTGCATTAATTGACTGAATACAATCCAAATATACGTCTACACAGTCATTCATATCAATATGGGTGGGACTGATCCAAACTATTTCCCTCGTAAATTTGTTTTGGGTTTTTAGATTACTTGGAGGAACCACTATCATGGCTTTTAGACAGCTACTTGCTGCCACTCAGTAGACTGTACATTTCCATATACGTACACTTACCCCGTCGCACGATAGATTATCAAAAGACAAAGAACATTTTCTCTCTTACGACGAACCACCACAAACAACTACACTCACAATTATCGTTTAGTTTTGAAGAGCATGGTCACAGACATAAAAAGTAAATGCAAGCGATGAATGCGAAAGGGTTACAGGAGAATATGAGATAAAAGAAAGAAATGTCTCATTCGAAGTCATGCCACCGACATTTCCAGTCAGATAAGATGAATCCCAACGTACGTAAGAATTTTGGTAAGGAAACATGCGTGTAAAGTCTAACAACCGAAGAAAGGACAAACAATGCTGAATGCTCTTCAAGGCGCGGTAAGCGCTAGCACAGTCAAGACTCGCACATCAGGCACAAAGTGTCCGTCATACTGGGTCTGGCGTGAGATTCAATGGCAAGAATGTACATTCAACGCCATGTACCACGCATATCCACATCACAACCAATAGCACGTAGAGCTGAGATTATGGCGAGGGAAAATTCATCAGCACCATACTTCTGCTTTTTCTCATTCCACACAGTCACTCCGCGCCCATCCGAGACTATGCTGACGTCTATTACAGTCGCTCGGCGCTCCCGAACGGCGATCAGGTCAGGCTTGATGAAGGACGTCGAAGTTGGTGCTCTCAACTCCTCAAAGACGGTGTATCCCAGGCGACGGAGGCGTTTTGCGAGTTCCCTTGCAACCCGATTATGACGAGCACATCTGGCGTCATGCGTGATCCAGCAGGACTGCAAAATATGCACCAAACTCTCTGGTTGGCCACAGTTTCCACGACATAAGATCGTCTGGCCACCGTGACCATGTCGAGCGCTTCTAACTCTTGTCCTGAGCAGGTTGCATCGGAGCTGGATACCGCGGATAAATATCCGAGGAAACACTCTTTCTGGAAATACGAGCCATCGATTAGAAAGAGACGAAGCGACCAACTCTCGTAAACCGCGACCGTCAACGCTGTTGTGCAGGCTATCACCCCAAGCAGCCACCAGTTCTTCCTTGGTGTTTACGCATGAACCATGGACACGGATCGGAAGGCTGAGATCCCGAACAACCTTGCCAAATGCGGAATCGTTGACCACATTGCGTAGTACACGGCACTGAGTAGAAAGCAGCTTTTCCATACGCACTCTCCGCTGCATCGGGATTGTTGCACTCAGACTTGGGATACCAAGTCCCCCATGTTGTTTACCGGCATGGATGTAGCTGATCGGGGTATCCTTCGGTAGACGTAGCCAGCCGCGAATAGATTGCCTGATGTAGTTGTCCAACCTTTTGAGCGTGTTTCGGTGGACTTGGCCAAGCACGAGCGAATATGTCAGCCTCGGTATCAGGTAGTTCCTTGTGATCTCCATTCTTTGATGCGGCTTCAACGGGGCACGCGTCACCTCGTCGAGCAGTTTGAGCAGATGCTGTCGATGGTTGAAGACTCCTTTCCCCTTGAAAGTAAAGGGGATGCCCAAATATGTTACTGTGTCTGTCGGACCCAGAGGAGTGATGAGTTCCTCGGCGAAGCAAAATGGTTCGACTGAGACTGCTGTCGCCCGATGTTTCCTGTCCCCACAGATCACCATCGCTTTCGTCTTCCGGGCGTTTATCTTCATACCAGCTCTTCCCAACTCAACCGCGGCAGCTTCAAGCTTCTCTTTGAGGCGAGCTTGACTTTCTGCACACACGACCCAGTCGTCAGCGAAGGCAAAACCATCTACTAGGGTGTCATGGAACTGGTATCCCAGTTGCGGCATCGACAATCCAAGAACCTCATCCATTGCCATGATGAACAATAATGGGGAGAGTGGATCTCCTTGCCTCACACCTCTGTGGCAGTGAACCTCGGAACTGGGGAAAACTGCTACAGCATTCTCATAGGACTGTGCGATGTATCGAACTAGAGGTGACGGTGCTCCAAACGCCTCGGCAGATCTGACGATTGTGTCATGCGAAACCGAATCAAATGCTTTCGAGATATCGACGAACGCCAAGCTGAGGTTAGAAGCAGTCGCTGAAGAGTGACGAAGCAGGGCATGTAACAGCGATGTAGCTTCCAAACAGCCGTCCCGATGTAGAAATGCAAACTGGAGTGAAGGCAGTTGCAATCTACGACTCCAGCGATCAGCAAGCACCTTGTGAAAGCATCGGACAAGAATGGATGATACGGAGATCGGTCTCAGTTGATCCGGTGAAGTCGGATTAGGGACCTTCGGAACTAGAGTAATACGAGCACGACACAGGTGTGGGGGACAACCCCCAGCTAGTAAGAGTAAGTTGAAGTACCCAGCAAGTACGTTCGCATTGAACCGGCGGAGCATCCTGGGTGTGAGCTTGTCCAGGCCTGGGGACGAATTGCCCATTGAACGGACCGTACGGCCGACTTCCTCTCCTGTGATGGGCTCGATCAAGCTCCAATCGGATGGTACTATTACGCGACTGGGCCGGCTGTCCACGTGTTTTGGGGCTGAGAGCACCTGTTTCCAGTACTGCTCGGCGTCTGGAGGTAGGCCGCAGTTGCCTTTGTACAGATCTTTCCATGACCCATCGAGCACAGCAGACGCTGCATCTTTCCGTCTTTGGTGGTATAGGGTCTGGATGGCGGTGTAGTTGGCTCGGCGGATCTGCTTTCGGTTGACCGGCATCCGATAGACTAACTGACGGCGTCGGGATACGGTTTTCCAGGTGTGTGGAAATGTCCTGGAGGCGTGGAGGTCTAGAAGCGAGAGGACTTGTTCCGGTGTCATGATGCCAGTCTGCAACCCTCGGGCAAATGCCAGAAGGTCAACACTAGCAAGTGAACTGTCAGCATGGGATTCTAAGAGTGACACGGCGCAATCCACGGTTTGTTTAAACCAGACGCTATAGTCATCGGCTTCTGACGAGTAGGCCGCTATTTTACCGATGGTTTGGTCAGGTCCACCAGATGATGATTCGTCCTGTTGTGCTTGCCAGTTAAGCACCCGTAACCTGGTTTTGGTGCTGATAGCCGATCGACCAGGAAAGTACTGCTCCAGTCTCGCGAACAGCGCGGTTTGCGTTTCACAAGACGGATATAAATTGTTAGCCAGGCGCAAGAGCGATTGTGACTCTTGTTGGGACCAGCGGGCACCGGAATGCTTCACTCGGTTGAGCTTATCTGCATTATGCTGGGTGGGGTGTGCGTGCCGGCGATGTTGACTCAGGCCAATCTTCGTCGGAAAAAGGCGGGAACAATCAGCACAGGCCCATTGGGCGACCATGTTCGTACCAACACTATCATTAGCACCAATAAGCCTTATCAGATGGGTCACCAGGGATTCTCCGCCTTCCTTGAAGAGAGCTAGATACAGACCGTCCGGTCCTGGTGCCTTGTCGCGTTTCAGTACGGATATTCCGTGCCTTATTTCTTCTTCCGACGGGCTATCAAGGTTTACATTCCACTCGCCCGCATGCATCATCTCCACAGGCCGTGTTCCTGGAAGCCAGCTGAACTGTTCTTCGAAGTGTTCTTTCCAGTCGACGTTTTTGCGACTGAATTATCGTTTCGCTGACCGTTGCTTTCCTACGGCCAGTCGATCGTATCAGTTGATATAGGGCACGGCTGTTTCCCGTTGCAAAAGCCTTCTCCATCTCCCGAGCTTTCGATGTCCATCAGAGCTCTCGGTCCTTCCCTAGATTCTTCACTATTTGGCGTTTGAGGGATTTGCGTGCGCCGTCGTACCCGTTACCCGCTGCTATTGATTTCCTGGAATTAATCATGACTAGCGATCTCGACTAAACTCAGTATTCCTGTGTTCGGATCGCAGAAGTCGGACAGACAGCACTAAACGCCCCTAACATGGTTACTTTCACACTTTTCCATGATTCATCACCGCGCTCACTACCAGTACAGTATTGGTTTACTGTGAAGAGCTAGCTCAGATCGATGCTAGTTCTTCGAAGATGGTGGAGTGGCATGCTTCTTGCTGACTTGCGACGGCCTGAGTGGAAACGAACTGTCAGGACTGCACCCACCATGGCGTGACCAGAATCAAGTTTTGCCCCAGAAATACGGCAGTCTTGAATTGTAGCTCTCCACCGATGGCTGACTACCACGTGATCCAACAGGGTCCACGGTTGATTTGTAGTTGGTGGCGGCCAGGTTACGCGATGCAGACGTTTATGCTGAAAGTCCTACTGGTCAGAAAGAGTTCATGATCAGCACGCAATTGGAGTCGCCCTTCGTTGTCTGTGCGAGCAGCATCGACTCCGAATCGACAGCCTAAGTTTGATTCCAAGGATCTCAGACGACCGACTTGGGTATTCATTTCGCCCACAAAGATCCCAATGCTAGTGCTTCTCGCTCGACGAATGAGCCCGGATAACTCTCCATAGAAAGCATCCTTCTCAGCATCATAACTACATTCGGTTGGGGCAAAAGCCGACACTACAAACAGGCACCACTCTTTATGTCGAGGCAGTGAGACTGAACGAGCTGGATAACCGGACGGCACAAAAACGACAGTTCACAGGGACTTAATACAGTAAAGGACGTTCAGCTCTCGGGCTGAATGCAACTTCCTAGCCATATATTCCACGAGTCATCGCTTCTGAGTCACCGGAAGGAGAAATGTGGAAGAGGTGAGTTCGTCTTTGGCATGAGATGCATAACCACGCTTAGGTCACGTACGACTGTTTCGGAGACACAGCACACATCAATTTTAGAGGAGTGTAAGGTTTCAGGGTGCACTGCTTGTTTGCCAATTTGACAGAGTATGGACGTTGAAAGCTAAAGGCAGAATTGCTCGCGGATTTAACAAGGTTATTTTGTTTATTAACACGCAATGGTCAGAGGGCGAATTTACTGACCCGAAGGTCTGTGGTTCGAAACCGACCTCTGCCTCTCGACTTCCCCTGTCTAAGCTTGAGCAACCTGGCAGTATCCCGGCCCTCGTGCCTCTTTCTGGTGGCGTGGCAATTGGGAACCGTCAGGGTGTTATAGCTGAACAAGCTTTTTAATTAGGCAGCGGAAAGCACAAGTCATATCAGTCACACAACTGAGTCAAAAATACCCATCAACGTTTGCCTGTGGTGGGGAGGGATATCAGTGGACACAGGAATGTGCGGGCAAATGATACTTCCCAGATGCCCAGGCCAAGGAAGAGAGTTTGGTCGAAGTATCTTGGGCCTTTGACTCAAAAGTCTCACCCAAAAGGAAGCGAGAGGCTGTAGGGTTCTTTTTGGACACACTGTTCAGAGGCCACGCCTCAATAATCTGCCTGTTCGGCTGCAAACTGTTGACCGTACCCGGAGGCTTTACTGTCGCCTGTAGTGCAGCTCTGCACAGCAGCTCCAGACTCTGGTCTCAAAATTATTTCGACCGTACTGAATAATGTGTCAACGGTCACGGTCAAACCGGCGATCGGAGTGTGCGGTTTTTAATGCCGACGTTTACTGACTCGTCCTCCCTCCAGGGAAGACATCAATGCTTCCGTGAATATGGATACGCTGGTCGCCTGCGGAAAACACCTTAATGCCTTTACACTCCTATTGCAGAGAACAGTAGGACTTTAACCCCAGATCGCCTCGCAGCACGATTACTCGTACTACGAGGTCTCGCTGGTCTTGGTCTGACTGGCCCCGTTTGGCCCTCCTGTGGAACGAATTTCCAGTCAGTGTAGCACACGGGATGATTGCAGCACTCAAGCCCAACCATCATATGAAGGTGACAGCTTTAGGTCGGGTGCAATAACCTCCGGTGTTGCAAAAGCCTTTGGTCGTCACCCACACAGAAATTTTGGAACTACTGACTACGCAAGAATTCAGCAACCAAGAAACCTTTCGTTAAATCGTTCGTTCCGTCGGGACAAGAGCACATCTCTCACAGGCATTGGAAATGTCATCCACGAAGACAGCCTACAACTTGTCAGTTGTTTGATAATTGCATACGACCCAAAACCTTGGAAAACCAGCGATCCACACGTCCTACGAATGCTGGTCGGAGGAACAAAGATTCTTTATTAATGACCTAGTATTTGTGGCAAATCTAGTTGTCCCTATGCTCTCGAACATCTCCGAAGGTGGAATTCAGAAGTTTCTTCCATTTGTATTTGTTAATAATGTTCAGCTGTAACAGCCTTTCGGTACCTGGCTACCATACCACCCGAAGGAAGCATGAGGGCCGAGATATTGCCCGGTTACCCAAGCCTAGACAGGAGCAATCAAGATGCCGAGGTTGGGTTCAAACCACGGAACTTCCGGTCACCAACCACACCTCAACCACTGAGCTATCTCAAGTTCCTTTAGTCTAGGTTAGGGAGAGCATCTCACAGCTTAACATGCACGCAACCAATCCGTCACGGTTAGTGATTTTGCAAGGGGACCAGATACGTTCCATAAAATGCCCAAAAAGTTGGGATCGCGTATTCTTCCCCATACAGGGCCCATACTCCTGGGGTGAATACGATTAATTAGGTCGGATCTTAGGCCTCCGGTTCACACGACTTATTAGGGACAAGTTTCTGACCCCTGATCATGACGTGCACTGCAGCTTTATTAGAAAGCGATCCGGTAGGACAGCGTCCTAGTATCGTTTCAGTAAAGCCGATAGACATCTCCATAGACACTCCGAGTTCAAACACAATGAAACGCCCGATCAAGTGATCGCTACGACTGCGGTTCCGGTTAACATAAGTCGATTACCTCGGCCGGCAGCTCTTTGCTTCTGCTACACAAACACACTCACCCCTTTTATTGGTTGGCCCAGAGGTGTCATTGTGTGATGCTGTCTGCCCATGGTTTCACCACCTTGTTTTGATGTCTGTTAGTTCACCTACCATACCTTCCGAGGCCCTCTCTGAACGATTTTGAATTGGTCCCGTCTACCGTACCTATTCGGATATTTGCATCCCAAACTAACGGGCTCCTTTCAATGGGAATCCATCCGGGGAACACACTTAGGGACTTGTTTAGAACCTAATATTGGAGGGACGAAGGGTGGTCATCGGGATTAAAACACATATGTGAACTCACAACGGCTACGAAGCGCTTGGAATTCCGTCCATGGTCGCGTTAGCTTCATGGTCAATACGGAAAAACCAACATCCGACCACGCTGAATCCGATAGCCCGCTTATCAACCCTCTAGTCTCGCACAGCTAATAGACACAAAGAAAGCCACTCCGCGATACTCTCTGGGGCGACCAAAAGGTCCTAGCCCGGCTCACTCACCGTGGAACAGTTCCAAGCCCCACCGCACTCCCCGGCTAACACGATAGGGAGAAACCACACTGGTGAACCCTCTAAAATAGCCAAAATAATTCTATGCTTCCAGGACCGTGAACCAATGACAGACTTTCTGCTAAACAAAATGTCAAGACATCCGTTGTTCGTGTCGCCCTGTATGCTTGCATTCAAGCTATGCTCCCTGTAATTCACTTTCCTCACTTTCATCCAGTAATAATTCCCACAATGGTATTACACGACTGTTCAGGTTTTGAACTATTGGCCTGGTTGTACAAGGAAAAAAAGCTGACACGCTTGGTTGGTGGGATAGTATCAAGGGCCTGGGAACCGAAACCCCAACCGGCACACAGATAACCACGATGACCACGATAAAAGAAAACTACCTCAACTCATCATTTATTGAAGATTTACTTCAGGGGAATAAACCGCGAGCTATGAGTTGCTCCCACACCGGGTTTCCCGTGCTTTACAGGTTTGTAAGTAATCGAAAATTCGCCGAGATAGTGCCCAAGCATCTCCGGCCGGATTTCCACCGAGTTGAACGTCTTGCCGTTGTAAACGCCGACTACTGATCCAATCATCTCTGGAAGGACAATCATGTTCCGAAGGTGGGTTTTCACAGTCTAGGGACTTATGTGACATAAAAGGATGCACTTACCGCCGGTTTCTCCCCAAAAGGACACTCCTTTTTACTTTTACGAAGCTTCTTAAGAAGAGTCTTATGTTTATTCCGAAGTCCACGCTTCAAGCGCCGGCGAATACGGGCGGGCATTAGTTCGCCAATCTGGTCCCTGAAGATCCGGATTAAGAACATTTTGCTAGACACTTACATATTCATATCTAGGAGTTGGTCCAGATCAACCCCGCGGTAGAAAAACTTCTTGAACGGCCTGCGCTTCTTCGTTGGCTCTGACTGGTCGGAAAATGAATGAAGAGAACATGCAAGATACCATCGCAGTTCGGGGTCACGCTACGAGCCTGTCCCGCGGCAATTCACAGTGATCAGTTCAAACGAAACCACCGAGTTTAGTTCAGAAGGATGTGATGGCAAGAAACCTACACATCCTGGCAGGTTCACCGGAAGCTTAGCTGGGGCGAATGGAGCATCTCGAAAAATGCAGGAGACTAGGGAGACATTGTATCCGTTCACCTGTTTCCAACAGATGGAATTAAGCGAAACGCTCCTGGACGATTTACCTTTTCCCCGGGCTTAGCCTCCTGCCCATGAAAACGGAGGGTTGCTGAGTAGCACAAGGTGGTAGTTTTAGTCAGTTGGGATGAGAGGCTTGGGGCATATGGCAGTTGCGCATGTTTTTCAGCTTTTTTATTGCTATAGTTGCAATAGCCTATTTTCCTTTGTGCGCATGTTTTTCAGCTTTTTTATTGCTATTTCATTCTTTCTCTCTATTACTCTTCCCTCTCCTGTATGAAACTGGGGTATGGTGACCTAATGGAGATGTATAAAGTTAAATGATGACTTGATAAGCCAAGCCGAAGAACTTGTTGTAAGACTGTGGAGCGAGTTCGGCGGAATTTCACTTTCTTAAGGGCTATTTTAGTTGCTAATCAAGGAGATAATTATTAGGAGAATGCGCAACTGATCTGCTTTCGAACGAGTTAGCCTTTCCCTAAAACTGCTCGAGTTGCTAAGGCTCCACGTACTAAGGCTCCTCTGACGAGGAGGGCTTTCGGGGCCTCATAGACTTAGTCTTTTGCGCTAATGCTTTGCCTGGCACGAACTATGAGCTGGCATTCACCGCACTTTAATCTTTTTCAAATTTTTCCATTGTTTTGGAAGTTCAGAGCTTTTTGTGTGTAGCATATGTGGTTCCTGTCATCCAGTTCTTCAGCTGTTAGCCCTCATGCACTGCCTACTGCTAATTGATCTGCTGTCCCCGTAGCATTCAAGCACTGTGGTAAGGCCGGCTGTGTTCGGCTAATGGCCAGATATATGCAGTGATATACCTATGAACCATGACCTCAAGAAAGTTTTACTGGGGTCTTCGCAACTCCTTATTTATACCTGCCCGTCTTATTCCGTTGCTTTGATACATGTATTGGTGAGGTAGTTTTCTCTGCTCCCTACAACATCCGGTCACACTCCTGAGTTCTTAACCACGCTGTCAGGTGTCAGTCAAAGTTTAAAAATGCAGACGATGCAAGAGCCGACGTAGAGTGGTTCTCTTTATTCACGATTTTAGCGCCTTTAGGTTTCCACTTGTGAAATACCGCAGGGTAGGTGAGCTTTGTACGTAAAAAACCTAGTTTGGTGCACAAAATGGAACCTGCTCAAACCAATCTGATTTCTACCCACCTCGACACCATCCGTTATTGCTGGTGACTGCGTTGCAGCGATCATACGCGGGAGAATAAATGGTCACGCTCTCTGCATACATGTCGCTGATCAATAAGAATTGCCTCCCGCCAGCTTGGTCAAAACTCTGCATCTCTTGTGTTTATGTTGGATATCAGTCAGAAAGGTCAGTGTCTCAATCTAATGTAATCAATTGCACTTGATAACGTCAACAGTGGCTGATGCCCCTCGCTGACATTCCATTTGTACCCCCTCATGCGCGTATGGTCTAATCTTCTGCACGCAGCCGCAGGTTGGTGTCACATTGCAGGTGCAGCACAATCGCCAAATTTTAAACTCTTTTTGACCGGATACCATGCAGTCGCGCACATACAAACGGTCAGAATAAACGGTGCACTGAGCTGTTGGTCACTGGAGTAACATCACAAGAAGTAAGACAGTTCGTTCCTGATACGTTGGCTGCTCCTAGCACTAGAAATATACAAAGCTTCTACTAGGTTCCCCAGGTTTTGCCCGTAATTTTCTATGATGGTTAATTGGGGGAGACATGCATGAAGTTGCAGCGAAGCTGTGAACCAAAGGAATACGTTCAATAGCAGGTAAACGAACGATGAGGCTTCATCTAGATCGGCTTGGCTTGGTTGCGACAGACAGATAATAATAATAATAATAAT